>JADAQX010000963.1:0-17904 GCA_015476325.1 Cardiosporidium cionae | reverse complement strand
GGAGACTGTGGAAGGAGGGGGGAGAGGGGAGCAGGTGGAAAGAGAGGGGGGAGGGAAGTGGAGACTGTGGAAGGGGTGTGGAGACTGTGGAAGGGGTGTGGAGAATGTGGAAGGGGGGGGGAGTGGAGAATGTGGAGGGAGGGGAGTGGAGAATGTGGGAGGGGGGGGTGAGTGGAGACTGTGGAAGAAGGAGGGAGTGGAGACTGTGGAAGAAGGAGGGAGTGGAGACTGAGGAGGGGGAGTGGAGACTGTGGAAGGGGGGTGGAGAATAGTATGTGGAGTAGTAGCATCTTGCATGTGTTGGTAAATTCAAACGGGAGTATAGCATGTAATTTAGTAACTACAAATCCTGATGGGCAAAATATCGCATTTGATGCCATCTCTCTCTTAAAGGGAATCCTGCGTATAAAATTTTTCAATTTTTTCTTCTTGAGCTTCTCTTTTTCTCTTGCTTATCCTTTATTTTCATTGTGTTTTCATTGGATTCTCTATATTAAAGAGTACAAATTGGTTTGGAGATAAAACCAAAAAAATGTCTCGCACTTTGACGGATGAACAATTTTGGAAAAATACTTCTCAATCCTTCACTAAAACAGCGAGCAATTTGGGTGGAAAAGTTTCGCAAGTAAATCTTTACTACTAAAGAGTCTAAAAATTAATGCATCTATAGGAGAATTTAGAGTGATTTTAAACTTTAGGAGATGGCATGGAAACGGATTTCCAAATTTATTTTGTTATTTGATGTTTTCCAATTATTTTTTCATCTTTTTTCAACCCTTTTTGAAAGCAAAGTCCATCCAAAAATAGGATAGCATTCTCTGGTATAGAAAACTGTTTTAAAAGTGTGATAGGTGGATATTTGCCTTGATTCTTGCCATCCTATACTTTTGTTTATATCTTTGTTTTCTTTGAATTATACATTCTTATTATTTCTTAAAAAATTTCCTTCACTAAGCATGTTTTTTAATTTTTCTGCAATTCTCTTTTTCTTGCCTATGCAGGCTGCCACGCAAGCCACAGGATGGCTTGATAAGTCTTCTTCAGATGGTTTGCTTTGTTAAAACTAGAAAGAGAGAGAGCGAGTTATTTCTTGTTTTTATTGTTTATTTCCTCATGGTCTATACTTGAGTATTTCATTTTTTCAACAAAACTAAAAAGAAAGATGTGTTGTTTCTACACGTGTTTGGAGTGTCTTGGAGTATCCTTTTCAACGATTTATTTGCATTCAGTTTTTATAAAAGCTTACTCAGAGGGATGGATTCAAAAGGAGAAGCCTCTTGATTAAGAGGATTTTGTTCTATTTTAAATTCGATTTTTTCTCGGTTTTGGTAACCTAAGAAGGGTTGGAGTAGTCTCTTCTTTTCATTGTATTTTGTGTGATGCCATGTCCAGAGTTGAAGGGGATTGGATGTATGGACAAGACTATGCACTACAGATTTTTATATATATATATTTATTTCATGTATTCAGCAAAAGGTTTTGGTATATTAGGCCGCTATACGTCTGCACGAGCAGCTCCCAAATATGGAGGTTTGAAAAACGGATAGCATTGATTTTTTGTATACACGGGTGCCGTTTCCATGCTTATCCTTTCCCTCTTCATGAATACACTTTTTATAGGAGAGGTGTTATAATGCAGATTTTTTTGGGAGTTTTATCGATGTATTTTGAATTAAGAGATTTTGTTAGGGTTTAAAATGCTTTCTTTTTCTATGTTTTCTGTTGCAATGCATTTTTCTACATCTTTGATGTTCGTTTGAATCTGTGTAACCTTGGTCTCTAGTACTGTTTTTCATTTAACTACACATGGGTGTAACTAAAATCGTTGTTAATCCTATCTCTACTCTTTTGTTTTGAGGAAACACTAGGAGTATAGTTTATTTCTGCTGTTATATGTATTGTGTTTGGAATTTTTTTTTTGGTGTGTAATAATCTATTTGCAGCGACTTCCTCCACCGAACCAGGAGATTTTGCTAAAAAAGATTAAATTAATAGCTTTAAGCCATTATTATACCTTGATGCAGCAATCTTAACTGTAACTGTGAATCTGCTTTGATAACTACACAATATTCATCGAATTCTGATACTTTTTTGGGAACTAAGAAAACGAATATACTCGCTGCAAATGAAACAAAGCCTCCCCCCGCACTATTTATGGTGTTAATATGTACACAGCAAGGTTTCTTGCGATTTGTAATTCGCTTATATTTTGATCCTGTTTGATGATTTCGGTTCCATGAATCGCAATGAAAATACTGGTTTCATTCAATAATATGCAAATTTCGCTGCCTCTTTATGTAGATAGTAATTGCCTGACGAATATTTTTTTATAGTGTGATTCATTTTTTAGACTTGAAAAATTTCCTTTTTGGTATGCTTTGATAACTATTTGTAAATGTAGTATTTCAAGGAGCTGTAGGATGCGAAAAACGTGGTTTCTTACTCATTGTAGAGATAAAAGAGATCTTTACCACACCCTTATTTTGGGTTTGATCAATTTCCGTACATGCGCCCAAACAACTCATTGAAAATTTATAAAGTTATCTCTTTTCATCTGCGTGCAAGTCCCATACGGTAGATAGCTATACCTCTCTCCAAATTTTAAGAATATGTCGTATTCTTTGAAATTTCGAAACAGCCAAATGGATAATGCTTGCTTAGTTGAAAACCGATGCGCTTCCAAATATACCTAGGTTGCCACCGAGCTGAGTTTTCCTTTCTTTAAAGGAGCGATTATATCTTGCTTTAGTTAAAAGATTTGCTCGCGATTGGTATAGCATATTACGAATGCTACACGTATTCATTTGAAAGAATACATGCAGTAATTGTTGCTGATTTGTAAAGCAATTTTGGAGAACATCAACAAACCCAACATGGTTCTTTATGAGAAATTATATTAATCAGCCTATCCGATGAACCCATTTTTGATTGTTTTCTATAATGGGTTATTCCTGGCACGGTTTCCTTTACTTCTTTGTGATAATACTGATTTGCGGTACCGCTTCAAAACAAAACTGTCCAGCCGGTCAAATTTTGCAATTCTGCGAGTGCAGCATAGTTATGAGCAAGAAGAATATGGAAAGACACAGAATCGTAAATCGCTTACTATTGCAAACTCGCAAGGAAAATGGCCTCTTATTTCCCACTTAATGCTAGCAAATATGGTCTACAATTCAAACTTTTAGTATCAATTGAGCTACAGCACCCACTATTACGGATGGAACGTCTACACTTGATGTTCAATGCGACAATTGGCTAGATTGAAAGAATAATTTTTTGAAGAAGTGTATAGCGTGTGCATTTGCTGCTGATAAGCAAATTCATTCCATTCAACTCGAAAAAAATACAAGAATCGATTGCATTTCAATTAAGTATTTCATGCAGCTATAAAACAGTTTTGATGCAAGATGGCGTGCGACGAGCTAGAAGGACAGGTGATTTATCAGTTCAAAGTTATGGGAGAAACTAATGTAGTTGGCACGCCATGCTGTAAGTGTTTCGTGGCATGAGTATCATTAAGTGCACTCATTACTGCTTTCCCCCAAAACAATACTATTATAGTCGCTGCCATAGAATGTCGTCGTGAAGTGCTTTGATGGGACAAAGCTAAGCGGAAGGGAAAAACAAAATAGTTTGCTACAGTTCTAACTTTGTGCTGCTGCAGATATGCATTTATTTTTCAGGCAAAATAATCTATGGCCGGGATATAGTTGACTATTGTGATGAACGACAACCGTTTATTCATTTCAACTGAGTGCAATTTCGAGTAGTAAGTCTGTTTCCTGTGGGAGATCACAATACCGATTTTCTAGCCATGACAAAATGAGGTTACCGAAAAGCAAACTCAAAGATTGACATTTCATCGATTTTATAGATGCCTTTGTTCTTTTAAACTTGAAATTTGTTTGGCCCACGTTATTTTCAGCATTTAGAGTTCATAAAGTTTCGTGATTAGGACGAATAATTGTTTCTGGACATGGCTGTAGAAAAGAGATGCTTTCCGATTCTTCGGTTTAAACGGGTAATCGAAAAGTGATATAATTTTATTTGAACTGAAGGATGACAATGTGTTGTCCCAATATATTATTCCAAAAAGTGGCCATTACAAAATTAGACATCTCTTTGCATACGTGAGGAATTTTTACGCAGCAGATTCGCAATGAAGTGCAGTGTGTTGGATGGTTACACTAATTCAATAGATAATATACTTGATAATGAAGGAAGCACCACATTTCCAACGGAGTGAAGTAATTGAATGCGCATGCTTTTCAATCAATGCTTTATGTGTTAATTCCTCAAAAGAATTGCTTCTTCGGCGTACGCTATATTATAGCAGAAATAAATTCTCATGTGGTAGCGTAGTGTTTTAACGGCATACTTAACTACTGCCTACGTGACTCTATCTCTTCGCGAATTAAAAATTTTTGGAGTGGGTTCTGCCAAGAGATTTGAGAAATTTTTTGGGGACAAGGCTGATCTACTTTCTGTTGCCAACTGTATCAGAGCAGGTTTTACTACAAAGGCGAGCGGAAGCGCACTACGCGTTAGTGACCCATGTCCTTGAACCGTCCATCTTGTGGGTTTCGCAGGTGAAAACGCGCTGTCTATCTACATGCAGTTGAATTTCCAAGGTTAATGTCATAAAAGAGGGTGCTATCTTTTTCGTGTTTTGTTGACTACTCCAGATATAGCAAAATCCCCACTTTGCTATCATTTTTAAAGTTTTCACTGATTCACAACATTTTTTCGTTTTGGACCTACGATTTAAGTTGCAATAGATTAGGTGTGAAACTTCTATTGTCTCACAATCGGAAATATTTCCAGTTTTTAAGGCTACTCGGTTAGCTGAGTATGATAATTATTTGTAGCAAATTAATCTTATAATAGGGAGCAATGCTTCTATTATATCTTGGCGCTATTGACTAGAAATTCTTAATGCATAAGTTGCCTTCTGTTGACATGTTTTTCAACTACTGAATGCTTGAACACGTGACATCCTTAAACGTAAATGTAGATTCAGCGATAACCTATCTCTAGCTCTGAAAGCATATATTGGTTCATTCGCCTGTCCAAGAAAGTCTTCGTGTTCCTTCTACGGAGCCTAAACAGGACGCTCACCTATTGCTAAATTCTCTTTATGCAATTGGTGCCATCCGCTTCATTGTCTTTTCTAATTCAGTATCTAAATAGCCGGAAAAAGCAGGCACTACCGGCAGTTTTTACGGCAATGTGGTTGCACCATTTTTTGGGGATATTATTATTTTTTGCATCGTCCAACGTTCTTATTTAAAGAGAGAAACTTTTAAAAGAATAAACAACTTTTGTAGCATTTACTTTGATATGTAGGGAAACGAAAGAGGGAGAGGTATCAATTTTCTCCGCGACTTCTGTTTGTTCTTGTAACGTTGGTTTTGCTTGTATGGATGGCTTCTGTGAATATGTTTTGGCGTCAAAATATACTGTAACCCGCTGGAGAAATTAGTTACTAAATTTGAAGCTGTGGTGAGATATTTATTAACTTCCATTTCTATTCTTACTTGGGATATATCTGGACGTAATTTAAATTATTCTAGTGTATATACAGTTTGTATGAGGCTTTTCTCCCATTCTTCGCTTTTTTGAAACAAGTTTATTTTTGAAAGTCTCCTCGTTTTTGGAAATACTCGCGTTGTGACAATAACCAGAGACCGTGCTGTAGTGAGAAAAGAAGCTATTTTGTTTCATAGGCGTTTGCATTTGTACTATAGGTTTGGCATACGAATATTGTATTCTCAGAAAAAGATAACTGGATGCAGGAGAATGCCGGAATAAGTTGATTTTTGCCGATTGTGTGGATATTTTTGCAAATGCATCTTCATATCTGAGCATTTACGCGGCTGTTCACTATTTTCAATTGAAACAACTAAGCTATACAGTAAATAATGCATTTCATGTCTCTACTGTAGAGGATTGACCTGTGTATGTACGTCAAGGTGCCCCATCCTGTTTATTATTTCCCTTATAGCCATTTTATCAGTATTTTATTTCAACTTTTTATCTTGTATTTTTGCCGCTGTATCTTTGCTTTGGTAGAGATTGAATGTTAAAACATAGTGATATTTTTAGTGCTAAAGAAATTTCCTTAACTCCAAAATGTACGTCCTGGATACTTTTTTTTTGTTTATACTTTTAGGGAAAATTCAATCACTCATAATTTGGGTACAGGCTAGATTGGAGAGCTAATTCTTATAAAATTCATCTCAGGAGCTATTTGTACAATAGACGTGTACCCGTAAATGAGGTAGTAGTCAGCTTGAACGTGCGAAAAAAAATTCGCATAAATGGAGCAGTATTTTGTTCCTTCTTCGTCTTTCTACTCAAATGGTGCATCGATTTCTGCAGCCATTTCTGCTAGCACACCCTGCTTACGATCTTCCACGCCTGCTTCTTTGTCTATCAAAGAAGATAGCAGCACCCTTCCATCACAGAATTCTGCAAAAGATGAATCAGCAGTAAGTGGTTTTTCACATAATTCTTCCACGACGGATGAATGGGTTTCGAAGCAGAATTCATGTGAAGAGATAGAAAATGCCTTGGATACTTTGGTTGATCAAATGCAAAACGTATGCTCACTTACACATAATTATTATCAAAAGATGATTAGTGGCTTGAAAAGCTCTGATTTAGAAAAACGACTAGAAGCAACGCGCGTGTTTAGAAAATCATTGAGTGTGGACAAAAATACAGCAGTCTCTTATGCTGACAGAAATGATACTATCCTTGTGCATCGTCTTTCGGAAGGGCAGGCCCCTTCTACTTCATCTATCAATACGTCCAGCCCCTTATCAAATCCTGCTAGTGCTTTATCAAAGTCTTCACATTTTTCACTTGCTGGCTGCAAGAATGGACGATCCTGTGCCTTTCCTTCTATGATGGGACCCTCCCGTCCTGCTAGTGCATCAGGGGAATCCCCACCCTCTCGAAATCTGGATAATTGGGCAACGCCTCACTCTGACTCTTCTCCTACCATTGCTGTAACTATACAAGATTTAATTGAAGCAAATGTTGTCCCACACATTATCGATTCTCTCTATGCTTCGTCTCATCTACATCTCATGCTTGAATCTGTTTTATTGCTAGCAAAACTTGTGTCTGGAACTTCTCAGCAGACCCATGCGATTGTGAATGATAGCTCTCTCATCCAAGGCCTTCTCTCACTCCTCTTAGAGCACAGAAACTCGTATCCTATTGAATTTCGTAACGCAATCTTTACCGTTTTAAGAAATGTGGCTATTGACAGTGAAGAACTACGTAATTTGATTTTGCATACACCCGGTAGGGAGAGAGCAAACATGCATTGAAATGAGTACGTACATGCAGGCAAAGAAGCCTCCTTTTTGATGGAATTTTGCGCTGGAGATATTTTGTTTCATGTGAAGGGTGTCATTTTATCTTCCTGCGAATTTAATCTTTTATAATACTCTTATTATTGCCTTTGAGGCTACCAAGGTTACAATTTTTTTGACGGAGTTGATTCTGCTTCCTCGTTCTTGACTGTGTTTAAACAAAATTCCTTATGAAGAACAGGGGGTGGGTGGAATTGTTATATGCTAGGTTGTGCACTCTCGTGTATGCAATCTCTTTTCTTTTTAAATACGTACGTAGAACCGAATATGTGGGATCTACACGATTTCTGCTTCTTTCATAGATGTTTTACTTGGAATTTCCTTGTGATAGGCATCGATATATGTTGAGTACTCTATTGCTAGCCAATCCTTGTTTATTTATTTATGCTTGTAGGTGCTATTGCATGTATAGTGGCCACTGCTCTGGAATCTATTGATTCAACGGCCTTACGAACCTGCTATGTCTTAGCTTTTGCCCATCATGCGGCTCCTTATGCTGAAATTCATCCAATCGCAGAATTCTTAGCAGACTGCATACGTCATCAAGAGGATCCGCATATTCTTTCAATTGCCTGCCAAGGATTTGTAAATATGTGTGAAAAAGCTACGGATGTGGAAAATGTGTTGGGTTTGCGTATCATACCCAAAATCATTTCATTGATGAAACAGTCCAACACTTTTGTTGTATTTGATGCCCTTTCTGTTATAGCTAAGATTGCTTACAGTGGTTCCAACGCTCAGATTAATCACTTAATCGAGCACGGTACTGTGGATATACTAGTACAGATTTTGAAGAATCCTAATCTCTTCCAGTCGGCAACGCGCTCACGGGCATGCAATGTTCTTGGAAATATAGGATGTGAAACCCCTTACGAAGTGCAAGCTGTAATTGATACTAATGTTTTTCCCTTATTAGTCGATATTTTTAGGTTTGATCCGGATTACAATACACGTGTGGAAGCAGCCTATGCTGTCTGTGCGGCCGCCAGTCGAGCGGACTGCACTCAAGTCGGCTATATTGTTTCATGTACATCTTCTCCCGCCTGGGCGGATGAATGTGTAGCAGAAAATAATTGTATGCAGCTTATTGCAGATATGCTCGAATTGGTGAGCGAAAGTGATCCTACAAATTCTAGTAATCTTAAGCTTTGCCGTGCTATATTACGAGGACTTGATAATATTCTTAAACGTGGCTCTGAAGAAGGACGAAAGCATGGCCTATGGGAGAACCCGTATGCCTATCTTTTTAGATCTGTGCAAGTATGTTCTGTACAATAGGGTGCATATGCAAGACAAAATGATAGCTTTTTTTTGCATCTATTTATCACGTTCTTTGAGGGCTGCTCTGTAACATTGTAGCGATTCAATTTTGTCTTAACTTCATTTCCATTCTCAATCTGTTCCCCTGATATGTGCTGACTCCTAATTTTTTTTGTTCAATTCTTAACCTTTTCAAGGATTTGCTACTCCTCTCCGTGTAGTTTTCTATAATCGCTCTTTTAAAAATGTATCACTGTTTTTCTATACTGTGGTTGCATGATAAAAAAATATATTCGGGTGCCGTGCAAAGGCTTGTTGTTTTGTTCAATTATTTTTTGTTCATGTTGAGAGTAGAAGATGAAATTGTGGCTGTTGGCTCTTTGCATATGTTTTGCTTTTGCTATATACAGGGGCATTCCAAGCTTGCGCAAATGCGCTTTTTTCCAGAATACACAGTAGTTAGTAAAACTAATGAAATCTTAGATAGATACTTCTATACTTACGGTCGTTCCATTTATAGCTAGCAATAATGGATGGCATTCAAATACAAACTCGGAAATCTCATGAGTCCAAAAAGAAACGCAGGGTGCTTTGCGGGATGATTTTTTGCTTCAGGTTTCATTTTTTCCAGCAAATGTTTGTTGTATGATATACAGTTGCATTAACTTTGTGTTGTTCCTGTGTATGCTCCATTTAACTTTAATTGAATGTACACCTCTATTCGTTGGCAAAAACATTTTGGCTGATGAATGCCGCATGTAAACATTCAAAGAAATAATGAACAGCTTAAAGCTTAAGAAAAAATGCTCTCATAGCTTAACGACTACCGATAATATCGATTTATGCTTGGCTTTAATGTTAACCATCACCTTACTGTAAGAAACAAGCTTGATATTAGTATTCGAGTGCAAAGGTGCTTTCATAACTATTTTTTGATTGCTCCCCTCTTTATCGTGAATCTAGGAATCCACTTATTCTTTTTAATCCAACTCCCATCTTGTAAGAGGCCTCCTTAGGCAACTACAATTTTTAAGCTGGATAAAACCAACGTTTATGCCCTGTAAAAACGGATGCCAAAATCGGAGCCAACGTAGCGCTTTGAAAACAGCAAAAGGAAGGGGAGTTTCGCAAGTTACGAAACAGTTTAGTTTAGCAGAAGCATTTTGAGCGTTGCTAATTACTTTTAGGGTGAGAAGTGTGACGCGCAGCATTAAACGTAAGAAAAAATGATTAAAATAAAAAGAAACCAAATGTCGTACACCTATACAAGTCACAAAACAATCATTAAAAAACCGTTTTGGAAAGGAAACTTTTTGTCGTGAAAGAGTTTACGCAATTATTTTCGTTTTATTTCAATCTCAAATAAGATCGATGAAAAAGTTACGTAATTATAGCACTAAAATAGGGAAGAAAAGTAAACTGCCCCTTAACTCAAAAATATACGCGTCATAATTTTAAGAATGTTTAATTAATTAATTCCTGGGAAAAGAGAACGGTACCGTGTATGTATACAACAAGAGCAGTAAAGTTCAATTTAAGAACTTCAGTAACTCTTCGCTAAGCCTTTATCAGTAGCCATGACTGATCCAATGTAGAACTATAGCGTTGTGTGTAGAAAACTCTCCTCCGGTGCTGCACATTCCCTGCATTACTACATAAGCATTAGACGCCTTCATTAATTAAAAATACTTCAAAGAATTGTCGACTTAGAGAATTTTACTAAGCGGAACCTCGCAATAAAATTCCTGCTTTTAGTAACTAATTGCAAATGCATTTGCGGTACTATCAGAACAAGAGAGAAAACAAACATATATTTTCCCCATGTATTTTCCGTAATACACTAAAAGCAATTTGTATTGTAAATATGAAGCTAAAATATGTCATTCCAAATGTAACTTTGATGCGCTGCAATGTCATTTGGAGCAAGAAACTTGCTTGGGATCAGAAGAAGTGAGCTATTCATTAGTAATGTCTTGAAGGAGATCAATGTCCACCCAATGTGCATTTAACAGGGGGAATTCGCGTATTCGTAACGAATAAATTTACGACTATATTAAGAGAATGGTGCATTCTACTAAGCATATACTGTGAAAATGATATTGTAGTAACGCGCAGACGCGTAGCATTTCACCGTATTATTAAAAACTATTTTTTTATTACTACTTTTTAATATACATAGCTATTTTCCTAAATGAATAGAAATTCGTAAACCATCGGCTCATTGCAGTACGCATATAAATTGGAAAAAGACTGTCAAGTTGCGTAACGTGATTATCAAAAATAAAGTATTTCTCTCGACGCTTTCAAGTGAATAAGATGCATTTAAATTACTTTACAAAAAGCAAACAAAATTAAATTAAGATTAGACGAGTATTTCCCGTTTTTTGTGTAAAATAAATGAATGAAGGAGGGGATGATTTTCATTTTTTATATAGATTTACTTAGGCAATAGAATTGTTGGCGTTGAATATGTTTCATGTTTTGTATAAGGAATTACAGAGAAAACACCCTTTTTCTTAACTGTGTAGATGTGATCTATTCCAACATCTTATCGCATAAAATAATATAAGAATATAATTAGCTATATTTAATAAATATAACTGATCGAAAAGGAATAATTCTGGGTATCGACAATTTACAAAAACCCATATTGGCATATACTACAAGTATGTGATATATCATTTTTAAATATAGTAGCAACACAATATATTCTTCAAGAAAATACCATGGTAGATATATGTGTTCAGGGAGTATTTCTCAATAATAGAGCAAGTTGTTATTAAAAGACACTAGAAAAAAACTGAAACATATTACCATAAGGTAATAATGGCATTATTTTAACAGCAAAATTTTAATAGTAGCATCTCTCGCACTTGATATATCAGCACCAAAAAACACAAACAAAAACTTCGTAGTTTGAAGAATGAGATCATCACAAACATTCCGAATTGTTTCAAATATATTTGTATATCTCAATGAATGTAAAATATCTTTATATTTTATCATGGCCAGTTACATTATTTTCATATTGCAAGAAATTATTTCATAAGTGCATACATTTTCAGTATTTGTCTCTACATTCTACAAAAAGGGTTGGTTTCAACTTGAATTTATAAAGCAGTTTGGTTTGCATGACTTTAAGTGCCAATTGATGAAATTGCGCAAGATCGCAAAAGCAAGTTATTTTTTTTTATCTTTATATTGTCAAGCTGAGCTATAAAAAAAATGATAAAATGATATTTATTGTCACATATACACCCATGATTATTATATTTTCCGCTTCATTCCTGCTAAGAAAGGACTTTACTACGTAGGCTCAAAAAATTTTCAGTTAAGCTGTACCTTGATAAAACATTGTTATTAGACTGAAAAAAACTATTAAATAATTTAGTTAAGTATTGTTTTAATATTATGATATCTAAGTAAGCCAAAGATGAACTGTTTATTCGTGGTTCTATGCGATATTTCTTGCGCTACTCTATCTAGCTTCCATGTCTACTCCAACAATTGTACTTTGAGCTGCTACAACATTTCTTCACATCTAGCTTACTAATTTTGATATAGCTATATCAAAAAGTAACGGAAGTTTTGTTCTATGCTTGCCCGCCTTCAAATTCATATCGAATAATAAATATAATACCAATTGTGGCAGGGCAGATTGTATTTAATATGTGGATTGGGGACTTGCAGCATAAATTTTTTGTACCAACTTTATGTTAAAAAATATGTATTAAGGTGCAAAAATCCTATTCTTAATACATCATCGGTAAATAATGAGATAAATTGCCCGTTTGTTGCTGCTTAATATCAAATTGAGAAGATCTAATTATTACGCCTTTTCACTTTTATAACAACAGTAAAATATTGTACGCAATATGAGTATCTCTTTTGGACTGCCATCGTTCTGCTGGTGCGCATTCGCTAATGTACGCTTTAACTCAAGGGATAAATAGTTTTTTCCTTGAGGTATTGTGGTAAGTTATTTATGTGAAGTCTTTATTTTCCATCTATTATTCTTTGAAAAATAAGTTCACCTATTGAAGTATACGTGAACCTTGACTTAGCTTACATCGAAAGGAACAATCATCAAAGTTTGTTGCTACTCATGTATCAGGTAGACATCTGGAGTCTATCAGTACTTGTAAGGTGCTAAGGAAGCTATTGCAAGATGCTGAAGTGTTCGTTTATATTTCAATGCCCATTAGCTTCTTTCCTCTAAGGGATGTGATTCAGTAGAAACTCATGAGGATGATGCACTGAAGTATACTCATAGTGCCTAAAATCGCTTGTGCACAGTTGATTTCACTAAAAAGAGAACTAGCGATTCAATTAGTGCTCAAGTGTTGTCCACAAGATCATAGAATGAAAAATAATTACCTAATTGCTCAGCTCATTTCATTTCTATTTCAGGGAACGAACTTTTAGTGTGCTATTTTTGATAGTTCAAACTCATTTAATCTATACACATTATCTGAGCACCAAAAGTTATCCTTTCATAGAGCATTCTCACGAGTCACATTCCAACTAAATTAGTAATTTTTTCATATTTTGGAGAGATTTCTACGGAGAATTGTAAAACTTCAAAATGACACAAATTATTAGGTTTGTCTCGTTTTATCATTTGAGTACACAATTTTGTTACAAGAGGGCTATTAAAATTTGACTTTAAATAGTAAGAGAATACTTCAAAAAGGCATGAAATGGCAAAAATACTAACAGAGTGAAAAACTGGCCTTTTATTACTGTTTACAGAATACGTCCGTCTGAAGATATAAATTCTTGCAGCCCGCAATTGGGAACTCCTGCCACCAAGGCGGAAGGAAAGTATCAAGGTTAGAAACCGTTATGGTTGTAGTATTAAATTCATGTGAAATAAAACGAAAAAGACTTTTTGCTAACATGCTAGTGCTTATGTTTATAGAGTACAAAATGTAGTTTTGAAATGCCGAGGTAATGAGCATATTCTATCACGTTTTAACATCGTTTTTGAATAACCGATTTTATCGGAACAAAGTGGGAAGACCTGCCGCTTACGCTTAGTAAGTGGTTGTTATTTCTACCGTGGATTCATCAATTCACCTGAGAAGATAGTTTTCTTCTTTATAGCGCTTTCGTGAGCCATATTTGACACCAGTTACTGTTCCTGTTGTGAAAAATCTTTCAACGGTGCTAATTCTGCGTTCCGCAATGTTGCTTTCGTACGTTTTTATTACCAACCCTACGTAGAAACTACGCTGCAGTGAGTGGCAATGCCATTTTTCCATACCATACCTTTTCTGCGTTGAAGAGTAGATTATCCGCTATTTTCCGTAGTTTTTCTCAGCTTATTCTTAAAAGTGATTCTCTCTGTTACCTCTTTCAAAGCTGCAATCATTTTATACTACTTAGCCCTTTTATATGCTAGCATCTGAAAAAATCTAGGAAGTACGTTTACTGTGTTGGCCCTGCGTTTGAGCCTTTGAGTACGGTAAAGGTTGTTTCCTCAGAAAAATGACCTCGAACTTCCTCTCTTTTGTAGCAATGGTTGTAGTATTTTGATGGATTGTTTCATTTTTCATATTTCATTCGTGTTGATGCCCCTTTATTAAATGTTTTGATTCTTCTATCTCTTGATTATGGAGAGCTGGCCTTCACAAGAGGTATATGGCAAGCCCTTACATTCTTTAGTGAAGGATGATACGGTATCTCCTTCAAAGATTCCTTTAACACAAGCACTTTCTGAGGACGATGATTTATTTGGGGAGACCGAAGAATGGGCTGCGGCCACTTCTACCGTAATAGATGTTAGCACGATCGGCGAATCGAGTAAGTTTACCTTCATTTAAACTCCCTCTCGAAATAGAAATCCATATCCCTTGTTTCCCGTAGATGCCATATTTTATAGTCTTCCTTTTGTCCGTGGAGAAAGAATGGAAGTTCTTATTTTTAAATACATGAAGGGTGACACCGCATAAGAGTGGGAGGCAAGATTGAATTTAGGAATTTTTCTTACCACAAAACTCTTTAGTACTAGTGTGCCATTTACTGGTGCAATGGGAAGGTAATTTGCATCCATCGAATCTTTGTACGTTGCTCGATGAGACTTACAGTTTCTTACGTCACGAAAAATAGAATTTTGATGAAACCAAGCACAAGAGTAGACGCAGGAGGCTCTGTGGCATACCTACTTTCTGCATCTGGATTTTTACTGTATTTCCCCCCTGCTGATACTACATCTCCCTTCATCTCTTCTTGTTTCTAGAAATGCTACTTTCAATTTGTCATTTTGATATCACCTCAATTTCTCAGCATAAGACGAGCGCATCGATTCTTTGTATCCCTCCCTTTTTCTTTTATCGCACACTCTTTATTTTTTTTTAATGAAAATTTCATTATGGGTTAGGAAGTGACATGCCGTGTTCCCTTACAACTTTGTGTGGGAACACGTCAAGTAGAGTGGCATGAGTGGACCTACAAGCATAATCTCTCTCTAACATGAGGCGAGACTCTGCATACGTGGACACTTCCACAGACATTCCTCTCTGCCTATTGTAGACTCTCTGAGTGTGGAGGGAGGAAGAGACTCTATGAGTAGATTTTTATTAGCAGATGTGGATGAACACGGAGATTCGTATTCCTTTTGATAGATTCCTAAGGCAGATTTACTGTTTTCTTCTGTATATAGGAGGGATACAAAGGAGGAGTTCTATTTACGTACTGGTTTAGAGTCATAGAGTAGGCTGATAGAGGAGGGGAGAGGAGAAGAGAGGAGAGGAGGGGAAAGGAGAGGAGAAGAGAGGAGATCATCTATTTGACGTATTTTTTCCTTATTTATATATATATATAGATAGAACAGCTCGCAAGGATATTGAGGAGACAGCAGAAAATGAATACTACGAAAATTATGGAGAATATGAAGAAATTGACCAAGAAGATTGCTGGACTGTCATTGGAGCTTACTTTAAAGCCCATGGATTAGTAAATCAACAATTGGATAGTTTCAATGATTTTGTGACATACAAAATGCAGGGAATTATTGATGAATATCCTATGGTGGATATAAGGTCCATTTACAATTACAATATAAACCAATGTTTCTATTCCTTTTAAGGATATGTTTTGATGCTGTTTTCATTGATTATTTCTCTCCTATATCCTCCATATCTATTTCTTGGCTTTTTTATTCATTTTTTTGGAAGATTTCTTCATTTCTTTTCTTTCCTCTCTCTACTTTTCTGCTTTGTTTGACATACAATTCCTTCTAGCCTCTTTTCTTAGTGTCTATACATACTGTTGTTTTGTTCAGACCTCAACCTCAATATAACCCTTTGGATGAGGTGGATACAAACATATTCTACCGTCTAAAATTTGGCCAACTGTCGCTCAATCGTCCCATTTTGGAAGAAAAAGAAGGCCAACGAAAAAATTTGTGGCCACATGAGGCGAGAATTCGCAATTTAACGTATAAAGCAGTAGTAGTCTAATCTCTTTTCTTTTTATCTCTTATAAAGATTCTTCTAGGAGGCATTTTATCCTATCTTTGTTTTCTTACATCAAGGGAAATTTTGTTTTTAAGAAGTGGGTCATCCTTTCTGGTTATTTTTTTATCTAAAAGAATAGATGAATGTATTTTCATCTTTTCCTTCTCTAATTTTTCTTTGTAGGCTTTCTTTACCTGTTATTTCTTTTTTTTTAGCTTTTTTATTTCCTTCTCACATCTTCAATCTTTCTCTTTCTCTCACCTATATCTCAAATCTCTCACCTCTCAAAATTTTCACATCGCATTTCTCTCTCCTCTCAACTCTCTCTCTTCTCAAATCTCTCACCTATATCTCAAATCTTTCACCTATATCTCAAATCTCTCCCTCCTCTCAACTTTCTCTTCCTCCCTCGCCCCTCAACTCTCTCTCTCTCCCTCAACTCTCTCTCTCTCCCTCAACTCTCTCTCTCTCCCTCGCCCCTCAACTTTCTCTTCTCTCAAATGTATTGCTTTGCAGCTATGCTTCTCCTGTATTTGTGGATATTGAACAATCCACGTATATTGTAGATCCCAAAACAGAAAAGGAAACTTTACATGAAGAGGAACATTATGAACGAATTTTTCTTGGGAAAATTCCCATGATGCTCAAATCTGAGTTTTGTTGGACAAAATCTTTGACACAAGAGGATTTGGCTGCTGTAGGAGAATGTACATTTGATCAAGTAAGAATTTGGAAATATCTTCCTTGAAAGTTTATTCCTTGTATAGACAAGACTTTCTCTTTCTTTTTAATTTCTTAGAGACTTCTTCTTGAGTCAGAAAGACTATATCTGAACTATGTAAAAGAAGAGAGAGCCATACGTATAAAATAAAGAAAATAGAGAGTTTTTGAAAGGAATTAGAGAAATTTACCATGAAATGAAGATGCAATGGTACAAAAAAAAAATCAAACTATGAAAAGGAAGTTTTTTATTTGAAATTTTCTTCTTTATCTTCTCAAACACATTTCTCTCTACACATTTATCTTTCTTATTCTCTTTTTTTCGTTTTTTATAGGGAGGCTATTTTATTATTAATGGCGGTGAAAAGGTATTAATTGCTCAAGAACGGATGGCTCATAATTTTGTTTACGTTTTTAAGAAGAAACAACCAGCAAAATATAGTTGGGTGGCTGAAATTCGCTCTCAAATGGAAAATCGTCAAGCCAGCTCTGGTAGGATACTATGAGAGAGAAGATTTAGATGAATGTGAGAAGATTTAGATGAATGTGAGTGAAGCTATCGTAGAGATGAGAAAATGAATTGAAATGACCTACAGTTTTACACGCTATTTAGTGGGAAGTTTTTTAATTTTTAAAAGAAATAGACAAGGTAGTTTCTCTGTGAAAGATTACATTCCTATATGTAGAATGGAGATTATCAAATTCTATGCAATAGAAACTTTTATTGAAGCATCGTATAACTTAAAAAGTGTTTAATTTTGTAAACACGACGAAAGGAAGGTTTACTTTTATGAAAACGTTTATGATTCTAGAAAAAATAAATTTTGCTACATATGCTTATTTTATCCTTTCAACCTTTCTTATTTATAGAGTTTTCTCAGAAAATCTCTCCTGCAAATTCTCTCACTTCATTTTTTTCTATTTCAACTCCTTTCCTCTCATTTCTCTGTCTCTCTCTCCCTACTCATCTCTCTCTCTCTCTACTCATCTCTCTCTCTCTCTCCCTACTCATCTCTCTCTCTCTCTCCCTACTCATCTCTCTCTCTCTCTCCCTACTCATCTCTCTCTCTCTCTCTCTC
>JADAQX010000962.1:0-17917 GCA_015476325.1 Cardiosporidium cionae | reverse complement strand
GAGTGAGAGAGTGAGAGAGTGAGAGAGTGAGAGAGAGAGAGAGAGAAAGAGAGAGAGAGAGTGAGAGAGAGAGAGAAAGAAAGACAGAAAGAAAGAAATAGAAAGGAGGGGAATTTATTTCTTTAAATATAGTATTTTTATTTTTATTAAAATGCGAATTAAAAAAAAAATGATTAAAATATTTCGAATAAAAGAAATATTTTTGGTAGAGATGATGGAGGGTTATAGTTTTTATAAGAACAAATTATTTTAGTAGGAATGTGAAGGATAGAATTTTTTATAATTTTTTACAAAAACTCTATTTTACAGACTGTATACAAAATGTGCATTACATATTTTTTTATGCAAAAAACACATTCTGTTCAAAAATCAAATTATATATATATTTTTATATTATATTAATTAGATGGGATGCTAAAGGTACACATATACTTACATGTAGTAAAGATACACTCATAAAAGTATGGGATTTACGTTATTTGAAAGTTTTAAAAACATTTCATTTACCTGAAAATCTTTCCTCCTTGGATGGCTCTACGGAGGTACCTACAACCACCAAATCTTCTTTTGTAGAACCTCTTTGTTGTAGTTGGAATCCTATTCAATCTCATATTTTTGCTGTGGGTAAGTAACAAAACTCTTTGTTTTTCATTATTTTCAGTAAGATTTCTATTGGAAAGAGAAAGGAAGAAAGAAGAAGATACAAATTATATTTTTTATGTAGTAAAAACTAATTGGTTTTCATAAGTTTGAGTAAGATTTCTATCGGAAGAGAAAGGAAAGAAAGAAGAAGATACAAATGATTATTTTTTAGATGAGATGTTTCTTTTTTCAAATATTTTTTATTTTCTTATTTGAAATGAATATTTCTTTTATTATAAAGAAATGTTTTTTAAGTATATATGAAAAGAGAATTTATTTTTGTGTTTTTCGGTGGAGTTTCCCTTTTTAAAATTTTTTTCTATTTTAACATTTGTTCTACTCTCTCTCTTTTTTTTTTAATTTTAATACGTTGGAATGTATATTTTCATAGTAAGAAAAGATGTAAAAAAAATAAAAGAGAAAGATAACCATTTTCCTTTTTTTTCCCTCTCTCTCTTGCATTGTATTAGATAGTCCAGGAGCCAAAAAAAAGAGAAGGGTTATCTTTTTCTTTTATTTTTATATATTTATTCCTTATATATATATAAATTGATTATGATTTAAGAAGATTTTTCCCTTTTTATTTTTGTTTATTATAATTTCTTATCTCAAATAGGAAAGATTTAAATACATTGAAGGGGAAAAGTAGAAAGATATCTTTTTAAAAAAATAGAAGAAAACCAATCGAATGAGGATTGAGAGAAAGATGAAAAGAAGATTTCTTTTCTGTTAATTTCAATATAAATATTGAAAAATCCTGAGCTGTTTACGTGAGTTTATGATTTTTTTTTGGGAGGGGTTAAGATTTAGAAAACAAAATGTTGAAAATTTTTGTTTTTATTTTTATTATTTGTGTGTGTCAAAAGGAGATACTTCTGGAGGATTATCGTATTGGTCTAAGGAACAAGCTGAGAAACCTCTTTGTTATATACAAAAAGCTCATGGAGGATATGGTCGAAATGAAAGAGATAATCATCTTGTAGCATTGGATTGGCATCCGTTAGGACATCTCTTAGCCACATCCTCCAACAGTAAATACATACGTTTTTGGTAATAATAAAAATAATAAGGAGAATCTCTGCTGCAATGTGTGTTTTATGTTTTTATTTCGTTATTATTTATTATTGCCTACTTGAAATAGTTTACACACTGTATATAAAGAAGGAGGATTATTTTGAATAGATTGCTGATTTTGAAATTTTTTTTCCTCCTCTGATATGGAATTTTTTGCACACATTTTTAAAAGATATCTTATCTAAAATTAAGAGACTACCGGAGTCTCTCATAGATCAAGATAGAGGACAATTCCTCCTTATTTTCTTTTTGGGGGCCAAGTAGGCTAGATGAGTTACTCTCTTATGTTTTTCTCCCTTGTGGGATATAGGTCTCGTGGTCCGCCAGGTTGTATAAAATCGGAGATGATGGATGCTCTGCAATTATCTGAAATTGAGAAATCAGGAAGTTTTCCCATTAGTCGTTACCTCTCTCACCTTTCACCGCAAATTAAAGAGTATTTTGCATCTGAGACATCTAATTCAAGTCGAGCAAAAGTCTATGCACCTTCCAATATTTCTCAATCACTCCTTTCTCATCCAAGTATACGTAGTAATAATGAGACTGCACACACACTTTCTGGTAAAATGATCCCTTCAATGAAGACCAAACATCAAGAAGAAGAAGATACATGGCTGAAAGGACTTCCTAAGCCCTCAAAAATAGCAAGAATAGCTCCTTCTTAGATCAACACTTTTAATGTACTTCACATTTTTAAATTAAGGAAATGCTTATATTGGATAAACCCTTTGCTTATTTTGTTACCATCACGATAAGTAGGCTTTGCATTTATCTAAAGTACATTCGTATAGGGCCGCAAGAATGTAACTCTTTGGTTGCTTACGCATTTAGGCTATTCTGCAGAAAGCTGTTCATTTTTTAAAATTCTAATGCTCAGAAACATCGTTTCAGTACCATACTTTTTGCCTTTACATTTGTATCGCTCCTTCCTAATTTTACTCTTGAACGTACGCGAAAAGATTTTAGTAGATGCTCCCATTAAAAGAATTTGAACACTGGGAGGGCGAGTTCAAATAGGTGAGCCCCGCTGTACCTTTTTGCAGTGGTATACTTAAATTGCGTAAGTGCATTCATTGATGAACATTATTGGAATGTGTTGGAATAAATAGAGTGCGTTATAATTGAAATCTTATGTGAGGAGGTAACAACGATAAAATACAGCAGACGCTTGTCCTACATACAAACGTGAATATCCATTAATAGAAGAAGATGCAATTGGGGAAGTATTCTGTTGATTTCGGCGAAATTCAACTATGCATCACTACTGTCAGAAAAATGATGAACAGTGTTATAAATTGCAACAAACCACTTTCATAACCTTCCAGAAGATTTTTTTCGCTATCTATTTGGAAAAAAAAATATTTTTTTTTCCAAATAGTCGTATTCAATGAATTCTAAATTAGTGATCAAGTTTGATGTTGATGTCAACAAGTATGTAGCCTGGATGAATAAATCTCATGCAATTCAACATTCTTTTGGAACAAATTTAAATGAAAGAAAGATTTCTATATGGAAAAGAAAAGGAACAAGAATGGAAATGGCTAAACTATCGCATGGCATATCAATTTATTCTAAAAAGCGAATACGACCACCAGCTCCAGTAAGAGAGTGCAGTGTACACAGCTAGAAAGGATATAATCAAAGCAAGGGGAGATGATCTCTGCTCAAATGTCCACGAATCTATAAAAGGTAACATATTCGACGGCAAAATGGAAAAGAGAACGCATAAAAAACCTACGATCGCGACTCTCCGCAAGGTTAAACCCGCCTTCATCACTTTCTCGGGACTTAAATTGACCTAAAATAAAGTGAAAAAGATATACTTTTGAAGCTTGTTTTAACACGATTCATCAACACAATGTAGCAATTGAAAGCACACGCATGTAAATATTACGATGATGCAGCAGAGTTGTAAAATATAGTTTGCACGAAGATAGCACAAACGTGGCAATTAGATGGTAGAGGTTGGAAAGCTGGCTTCTCGTTAAATGTGGAACCAACAGCGGAAGAGAAATATTCATATTTTCCGTATTCTTCACCGATAGTATCACCTCCCGTAGGGAATGACGAAAAAGCATTCTCTTCCATTTTTGTGATATTGAAAATCATAACCGAAACTAAATTAAATTATGCCTTGCTCAATCACGGCTATCATTTCATATCGAAACAGTTCAGCAAGAGCATTGATACGCTGTTGATGTTAAACTCGCGGAAAAACTTAATTAGTCACGGTGCAACTAATCAGCATTATTCAGAATGTAAAAAAGTGCTGCACGAGATAATCAAAGTAGACAATTCTACCTTTCATAGTAGTGGGAAATCTGCGGCCCTTGTGTCAGAAGTGATTCAAAGAAATCTGTTTGAATTGCTTTTATGTTAGAATGCCAGCATATAACCTTATGGTAGGTGATACACAAAATAAGGAATTTTCATGATGCCAAAACACTCATTTTAACTAAAAATGATACGGGGAAATTACAAAGCTTTTGCTAAATCTGGTAACTAACTTTTAGACACCACTTATAGGCAAAGAGTGATCACGCTTCAAAACAGAGACCTAAAAGATGGAAAACCAGAATGTTCATCTTAGACCCGAAAAAAATGATTATGATGCCATCTATCAAATCATCAACATGTCCTTGCTTTAAAGTATAACACAATGACTTGGTACGAAATTTTCATCTATTTGTGTCACCCTGCAAAAATGTACTCTTCCTCCTTTTCTTTCGCGGTATCTAACTTTTGACAGAAGTAATAAGCCTTTTATGAAAAATTAGCTGTAAAAAAGATATTACTGCAGCGTTTGATTTCGACGCAGTCTACAGTATGTTAAGGATAAAAGTAAATTTTCAGTTAATTGACTACTACGCATTGCTTTGCTGCCTCTTCTAATGAGCAATACAGAAAAGGCACTTCTCAAAGTTGCTTACTATTTCGATAGTTGACAAAGCAATGCCTTCACTACTATTTCAACACATTTCCTACCGAATATGAAGCAAAAATGTAACTACGCTATTACTCTACATTTTTTTACTCCAAAAAAAGATTTTCTAGGGAAACCATGATGATTTACTAAAACCGCAATACTACGGATCAAACATCGCCCTATATTTCGGTCACAACTATGTTAAGATAACGCTTATCCAACATCTACTACAATAAAATGCGTACAATGAAAATTGCATACTTTAAACCTTGCGCTCGTGTGCCTATTTCCAAAAATGTATTTTGAAAGGATTATTGATTTTGTCCCATCATTGAAAACGGTTATAATCTAAGGATTACACGGAGATTAAATTAAACAGTTAAAAGTGTTTTTCCAATTAAGCTTGAAATGCAACATTACAACATACATGGAATTCTTTTAACTCCTAAAAAGCATGTTTTGTTGAAAAAAGACGTTAGGTAAAACTTATTATAGTTCGATTTCCTAGAATTGCTAGTTGGAAAACTGCAAGTGCAAGAAGTGACAGTTATCTCTGCCTACATACAGTGCAAATCCGCTGCTTCCTGACGTAAAATTAAACTTTGTGAAATAATGGCACGTCCAACAATATTCTCCTTTCACAATAGATAGTAATGCATGTTTAATCGATTCCTTGCAAGAGAGCCGCAAGTTGCATGTCACGCAGTTGTTTAATTTCTAAGTAAGAAATCGTTTTACAAAAAGAATAAGCAAAATGCATTTCACACAATTCTCCCTACGCTAAGAAAATATTGACAAAGAACATGAGCTCTTCAGCATTTACTAAATCCTCTATGATCGGCGTTTTTCCTTTTTTCCTTTAAATAACGCTAAAAGGGATGTTCCAGCAACCTTTACAACTTTGAATCGGACACCGGGAATATCTCCAACGGCATGGCCTGATCGACCAAAACCTGCAACCAAAACTTCATCATTTTCATCTATGTAGTTGAGGCAACCATCACGAGGTACAAAAGCAGTGATTTTCTTTCCATTTTTCATTAATTGGACACGAACGCATTTTCGAATGGCAGAGTTGGGCTGAAAGAAAACAAAACAAGCAGTTATTGCAATAATTCAAATTCATCATAATCGTATTACAGTTTTACGAGCACAACGGACATAATTTTTACAAAAAATTGGATTTGAGAATGGCAGTTTTTGAAGGTACCATCTCAAACATGTGTTTGCGAATAAGTTGTACGTAACTTTAGTATTAATCACATAAGTAGAAAAATTAAGCGGAGATGATTCTAAAAAAAGAACTAACTCTATCAATTTTTCTCTATCCACATTTAAGTATACAAAGCATCAACTGAAAGCGAGCTCTTCCACGTTCAGTGTTTGAAACATCTTTTCAATTTAACCTGTTTAGCTTCAATTCCAAGCTTTTCTACGACAATTCCCTTTGCATGAGATGATCCTCCAAAGGGATTGGATTTCCATTTGGTACCAAGATGAGCTTGTTTATATGACTTATCGGACCATCTTTCAATTCGTCGACGTGTTCTCAATTTGCGGGCAGTTCGAATACCCCGAGCAATACCTAACGTTCAATTGCAAAAATGTATAACAATGAAAAGTTCCACTATATAAACTTCCTTCTTTTTTAAACATTGAAATGCACTGAGTGGGTTGCAATATATTAAAACAAAAAGAAAGCGCTAAAGAAGGAAATTCATATAAAATGTAAAGAGCAAATATTAAGAGCCGCCACTACATCAGGAATATCCTTTTTACAACAGACATATTTAGCAAAACTAGAGCTTGAAAGAGGGAAATCCTCAAGGAGGCATGCTTAAGGAAAATGACTTGTCCCAAGTGTAAGTTCATCCAAGCAACAAGTATGAAAACTTGCAGCGGTGAGAATAGCTTTCTTATTCTCATTTAAATGCTGCTAAACACCAAATCTTACGAAAACTGAGCTTTTACAATTGTAAAATAGTGTCAAAGCTTTGCAAATATCAAGATATTCCAAGACTGACATCTTTATTCTCATAAAAAAGTAATGATTAAAGAAGAATACTCTCAACTAAATTAACCAAACAAACTGTTACGAGATTCCTCTACACATTCACCGTAAGCAAATACAATTCATACGATATAACCATAAGATACAAAGAGCAAGACTACAACGTGAAGATGATCAGAACATACCTGAACCCATTGTTATATAGAAGAATTGACCAATAACTCAGAAAGACTTTAAACTCCGTTCATAAAAGAAATATTTAAAAACAGATTAGTTGAGAAGAATAAAAATTTAAAAAGTAGAGAGAAAACAACCTGTACTACAAGAAAGAATGAACAACGTGAACAAGTAACATACAGTATATGCGCTTCTCCGCCGACGGAGAACACATGCGGAGACTAAAGTAACGAAATTTCAAGTTTCAACTTTGCTGACCGGATATCGACAACACTAGTCAGCAATCTAAGCTAGAATGCACGAATATGTGAAGAGAAGTGGTCCGAGGGGAAAGTATTCAGCCCAGGGCAATTTGTGCTAAGCAGTCTGACGTGACGTACCAACACAAAGGGGAGCCATTAGCCAATTCACTCAATGTGGAAGCATTTCCTTTATATATGTCCTTTCAGGTTTGCATTCTCTCTGTTCCTAATGGGAAAGGGAAGCAGCAAACTCTTGTTCTAATAACCTGCAATTGAGATAAAGTATTCCCAACTTGCAAAAAATTGGAATACTTGAAAAAAAATTCAATTTGCAGTGGAAGTACAGGAAATTTAATAACAGGTTTTAGTTTTTCATTTATTGTGTTCATATTTTTTCCATCCTAATTTGAAGTAGACTTCTATGTTTTAGTGTTGCTTATCATAAAAAAAAGTAGCAATATTTAGCAGTTTACGATCATCAAATTCATTCGTTTAACACGAAAAAATAATAATAATATTTATACTGTAATCTATGCGGATACAATCACAAGCTACATAAATATTTTTTTAATTCGTATGACAAACGTTTATTTTTATCTCTCTTGAATAGATGTCTTCATTTACTTGATGTCCTGTAGTATGTAACGTGTACATGGGTTCCTCCAATTGAAGAATGTCATTATAAGTTTAGAAAGAAATATAGCGTGTTCATAAAGGCGCCAAAAATTTGTTTGTATAAATGCATGCAGCCGTTTATGTTATGCTGATTTCATTGTGAGCCCAATGAAATTTAACTTGTTCTTTTTTCATTTGATTTCTTTTAATTATGGTCCGTACTTAAAGATAATAAATGAGCGTATAATACTTAAGATCATAAAAAACAACGAACAAATATACTCTTGTTTAACTTAGGTGTACTTAAAGATAATAAATAAGCGAATATTATACTTAAGAAAAAGCGAAGAACGTAAATATTTTTGTTTAACTTACGTTCTATTTCACAGTCTGTGTCGGTTTACATGCGAGGGGATCTTGGAGCGTTTTTTACGTTACATTTTAACTGAGAGAATCAATGATGAAAAGAACTTCAACGTTGGAAATTTTGCAATTAACAAAAGAACAGATTTTTAAACAATAAGAATCATTGGCAGACACTTCAAAACAGTATAACATTCCTCTGAAACAATCCTTCGCAAGTGCCCTTCAATTTGTTGTTATTACAGTAGGTAGGCTGTGCTGGCTGTTTATTGCCAAGATTTTTGTGTAAAATAAAAAATGCTGCAGCAACTTTCCAAGCATGGATGTAAGTTCTTGCAATACCTTTTCCATTGTTTTTACACCAAAACCTTGACTGTATCGCAATAATTGCTCTCTTTTCTGCTTTTTCTTGCCTCTGCCTTGCTGTTCGTGTCACCTCGACACGGTTTCGTATCGTATCAATACTGTAGTTTTCATTCAGATGTTTTCTGCAAGTCGTTTGTTTTGAAGTCATGGTGCCACAATGACTTACCAATCGCCTATAAATGACGTGGCGGCTTTATCTAAGACGCTGGAAAGTCTTCCAACCGCGATACAACAGAATGATTTAATCATTTCCCACTTCAAAATTCCTTCTGTAGACATTCTTCATTCCACTCTGAATAAGGATGAGATTGCAACACTGTTTGAACGTTCCACACCTTGTATAGTTCGAGGTAAGATGCTTATTTTCATTCAAATCGACCTGTTTATTTTGATTTGGTTGAGAAGCTCTTTGGGAATTTTAGAGCAGCGGTATGCATGCAGAATCGCCGGTGATATTTATGAAGGAAAATTTAAGTCTGACAGGGTCGTTGCATAGCTGAGGTCTCTCTTCTGTATTATAAAATGTTTTGACACTCTAGGATAAATAGAATGTATGCATTCTCACCTTGTTCATTCTTTTCATTCATTGGTTGTTTATAAGATTTATCATTTTGATATAAGAATGAAGGACGCATGGTTTTGTTTTGATTAAAGCGACTCTATGTGCCATGAATAAATTTTTTTACTTTAAGAGGAGAATGTGTATTCCAATTTTTGGGGGGCGGAGGGGGGAAGTGTATGTATCTTGTTTTTCTGTATTCTGCTATTTTAGAGTGATATTTTTCTTTTGCTTGAGGGGAGGCTATTTGACATATTATTCACTGTATTTCACCCTTTTATAGTAGAGGGATATAGTGTTAACTAAAACTCTGCCATTGCTGTGTGTACAATTCAAGCAGTTTTTAATATATTTTTTTATTTATGTCTTTGCAGGATATGTATCTGAGGACTTTGGTGGATGCTTGACAACGTGGACACCTGCATTTTTCAGAGAGGCTTGCGGTCAACAAATGATATCTGTACACGCCTGCCCTGAATCTATACTTGCATTTTCTCCTACAAAAAATTTTCAATACAAGCAAATGCTGTTCTCGGAACTTTTAGATGCATTGGAACAAGAGCAACCGTCCTCTTCTTCTATTTCTCCTTATTATTATTTTCGTTCTGTTGGAACGAAACCACATAAAATACCTGCCTCCTTAGATGTCTTCCCAAAATGTATACAAGAAACATTTTGTTTGCCATCTGATATACTTGCTTCTCCAGACAATTACACTATTCACTCAACTATTCTCCGAGTGGCTCATCCCTCTCTGCAACTTTGGACCCACTATGATATACCCCAGGTTCAATGCTTTTGAAAATATTGTTGTATCCTATTACGTCAGAATTTAAGAAGTAAAATAAAATATATATACAAAAAGATATCATAAAGAAATATTAACACTTTTAATACGTTTCTCCTGCAAACCTTATTTCTATGCTTTATATGCTGGCAAGAATGGATATCTTTGGCCAATTCGAATTATTTTTTGTATGAATGTATGCTCTTTGTATAGCCTACAGTTTGTTGGAGCCATTTTATTTAGGCATAACAGTCATTTTTTTTATTTCTTTTGTAAATGTTATTTTATTTTATTTTTGTGTGTGTAGCTAATTTTTTTTATTTTATTATATTCCTTTTATTTTTAATTTTTATGGTTACATTCTATCAGAATTTACTTGTACAAATCAGCGGAAAAAAACGTATTTTTCTTTTTCCTCCTGATCAAATACAGCATCTCTATATCACAACGTCTTCTTCTCCTGTAAAGGTATTACTCAACCTTTATATAAGTACAAATTTGTTACACTTTTCTTTTTTTTTTAATATAAGAGTAGTCTTATATTAGAAAAATAAATGAATTGGCCTTAGGTTATGGATTCATTATTTGGTGGAAAGTTTTATATTTTACTGTATCTTCCTTTTTTTTTCATTAAAAAAAAGTTTTTTCCTCAAGTTAATTTGCTTCCTGGGAATTTATATCCACATTTTTCTTATTTTTCCCTTCTTTTTTTCTTTTGAGGGGGAGAGTTTGTAGTTTTTATATTTTCTTAATTAGAAACTGTTTATAATGGGGTCATATTTTTTTGTAGTGTTTCTTCTTTATATGTAAGATGTTTATTAATTTTTGCCATTCTTATTTGTTAAAAAGCAATTTTTTATATATTCATTTTATTTTTACTCTCATCTTTTCTTTTTAAATATTAATTTTGTGTGTGGATATGTTAGGGAATTACTTCTCATCCTGATTTCCAAACATATCCGCTTATAATCAAAGCTCTAGAACATGCTGTTGTAGCAGAACTATCTCCTGGTGATATTTTGTATATTCCCTCTTGCTGGCCTCATGCTGTGTTAATGAACTCTCAGACACCCAATGAAGATCAGAAACATTTTAAACCAATGTTATGCATGAGTATCAATGTATTTTTCTCTTCAAATAAATTTATCAAGCAAGGCCTCTATCATTCCAAAGATGTATATGGAAATCGGGTATGTTCTATTGATCATGTTTTAAAAAGAAGAATCTGTTTTTTTTTATTTCTAAATCTGTATAGGGATATGAGAAGGAAATATAACAGCGATAATTTAAAAATAAAGAAAAAAATTTTTAGATTTGTATTTACAGACAGAATAGATTTAAAAATATGTTTTTGTACATGTTATAACATATACAAATGAATATAAGGGATTTATTAGGATTTTTTTTTCTACAAAAAAAAAGAGATAGAGAATATGTACTAAATACTGCTTTCTATGAGAGATGTAATTTTTAGTTAATGCAAATAATTTTTGATTAGGTGGACTCTTAGACTGTGTAGTAGTTGAATTATTTTTTAAAAATAATAATAACACTATGGGGAAAAGAACTAAAATAACGAAATAAATGCTTATAAGGGCATACCTGATTTACTTATAAGGTTCTTTTTGCATCCTGGGAGGGTGTACATACATGAATACTAATTTTTTCATTTCAACTGTAATTACTATATTCAGGATTTGAAACCTGCAGACGAACATTTTCAGAAATTGGAAACTGCTATTATACCGGTTAGACACATAAAAGCATTTTTATTTTAGTTACAAAAAAGCTGCGCTTCTTAGGATGGCTTATAATAAGAAATGCAAAGAGAGAAAGATACAAGAAGAAATATACAGAAAAGAGAGGGTAGCAGCATTTATTATTTATTTCTTTTCTTTTTGCCATTTCTTCATCTCTTGGATTTTTATTCTTCTAATCAGAATTTGTGTATGGCTACCTTTTTGTTAGATGTTTTGCAAAATGTTTTGTTTTGTTGTTTTTACTTTGGGATGCTACATTGAAACATTTTTCGCTAGCCATTGTTATGTTAAAATGTGGAAGCAAACATATGGATACGTATTTTTGGTTATGAAAGTACAAAAAGTGTTGGATGCATGTGCATTCACTTGTTCATTCTGTTGTGTTTAAAATTCCGAATTTTGGGCATTGTTTCATGCTAGAGTAGAGACTAATCTACTATAGGATGAAACTGTATCGGATAGCTCTACGTAGAAAATCTGGTTCATTGCTAGGATTAGCTTCTATGAGAAATGCCTGTGTATTTTTGCATTCCTTTATATCCTTGGTTTTATTATCTCAGGATCTTATGAATCTTCCCGCACCATTCAATCAGTTTTATTTGCGGAAAATGGCAGCATTATTATTAGAGCGAGCCAATGCGCTAAATTGATATCAACAACTGAGAAAAAAGTAATAGTGTATGTAATCTGCATAGCGCTCATCTCTCTAGTCTACTTCGTTGACTACGAAGTGTAGACATACGCTTTAATTTTGTAATACAATGCACTGTGCTACTGTAATATCTAAGAAATTTCATGTAGAAATGAATATATCTATTTCCACAAAGAATTTAACACTCTCTACATCCAAAGTTTTATTCCATGACAAAATCGCTAACAAAAGTATGATTATAGCATCAAGAAGCATTTGCAAAAATTTGATTTTGGGTGCTGCTTTCCAAAATGGCTTCAATACTAAAGAAAATTTCCCTTTTTTTCACACACTTCCAAGGCAGAAATTATCCTTTTGACATAAAAAAAGAACTAATTCACTGGACGATTTATCTATTGAATGAATACGCTATTTCCGTTGCTTTCAACAATCTTAGTTTTGGAGGTCTTTTTACTTTATTTTCAATTAGCATTAACCTGATAAAATGCTAATTTAAACTTTTGCAATCCAACGTTTGATTTGTGTCGTTGTATGCATTCCATAACAATGATACGCAAAGCAAAATGATGCGCTTCGTTATTAGTGTATTTATTTTTTATGTTGCGTTCTAGTGAAAAGTGTAATAAATTAAAACCACAACATTTAAAGTAAGAGCATGAGGACAGGCAACAATTAATTTACAAAATATAGTGTAGCCATTTATACAATCTCATCGCTACACTACTTTTGAACATTTGATGATTGTTTATCTCTGTATCTTCATGCGAAACAGCTTCAAAAACGTACTACTTAATATTACAGTAAAGTGGTGTATTCAAATGTAGGTTAAAGGTGAAGCATACTATTTTTTAGGATGTTTAATGCCAAGCAAAACTAGTAGTATCACATTTTGAAATTCAACTATACCATTGTCTTTGTGTATTGGTTGAACATCGACAGTAGCCACTTTAGTATAGATTATATTTCTCTAGCAAAATCAAGAAAAATGTACGGTACTGACGAAAATCAAGTATAAACAAATTCATGCTACCTGCTGTTTGAACTAAAGAATTCTTAAATTCGTATCATTAGCCCTTTGATGGCATGCAATATAGATTGATTTATAGTCATAGAGTAGCTATTGATAGTTGATTTGTAACGTAGAGTCATTGCTATAAATGGTTTTAAGTTTATACTAAAATGATAGGGAATTGGAGCTATAATCAATTCTTGAGGCAATTCTAACTCAGCGTATACAATAGAATTTGATATGGTCACTTCTAAAGTGTCTGCAATACCTTCCCAATTTGGTTAGCATGGTTTTAAGACTCGTATCAAATTTGAGTACAAAACTTTTTGGAATAAATTTTAATTAAAAGAATTTAAGTAAAAATGGCGTGAAATCATTCGGTTTTTATGCTAAAATCATTTGTATTTTATCACTTGTTACATGCGGAGTTTGATATTATTACCATTCTTAAAAATATATTTTGATGACTTAAAGTAGGGCAAAAGTTAAATTATAATTGTAAGAAGATGGAATATATTTTTTTTAATTCAATGTTCTTCATTTGCTTTATCCTTTACTTGAACAATAAATCTGCATCGAAAAAATAATGAGGTAGAAAATTAGAATTTTAGCGGTCATCATTCTGTTGGTCTTGCTATCAAACTCCCAGCATTAGGAAAAACTAGAGCTCCTGAATGGACCCGCTGTTTTACAGTCTATGCTTTTGTCTTTACTACTAAAAAATAGTTGACTTGCGGGTCTGACGAATTCGCAATTGTTCTTCCCCTTTTGGTTCTTTAAAAATCCAAACTGGTACCGTTCGACTTCAAGGTTCCAGAAGTTACTACAACACACACTGTTATCACAACGATCGCAGATGAATGCTTTGGAGAACTCATGTTTTCACTTTTTTCATTAGTTTACCGCTCGCTAGCAACTGTATGCTACATTTGCATACTAATATTCTACATCGCACATTGGAACAATGTTTTTTACCAAGACGCACATTTACACACACCTGTCGATATATGATGAATAATGTGATAAAAACAGCATAAGATGACCTCTTATACCTAAACATCTGTAGCACACAAGTATGAAATGTGGCATATAGCATCATTGTTTAAGGCTTGCAATTAAAGTACTACTTTATAAGGTTAGATTGGTGCTTTCTAATTAAACTCTAATTGGACTCAAAATTTCTAACAACTCTGATATACTTACTCATTTTCTTTGCAACCTGTCTAAATTATTTGTGTCATTGCCCTTTTTAAAACGTAGTTCAGTCATACGTAAATTCATTTCCGTGCTTACAGAGGTTTTTATTTTGCTTAATTAAAATGCGTGTGTTAATAGACATATATTCTGCGTAACGGTGTCCGATGATGAATATGGCATTTGTTTGTAGAAGAGGCATACACCGTAAAAATGATAACAAATCTACATTAAAACAAAGTTTCAATCATATTCTGCTGGACATATTGAAAGGAAATATGTAAAAGCACTTCTCAATTGAAGCATGATAATAGAGTAAATGAGATGGCGCATTATTAGCTTATTGCGCGTATTGGGAAGAGGCAGCTCGTTCCTTTTCAAAAAGATCCAATCCCTTTGTTCGCTAGTCATGTCCACATTTCTCAACAATTGCAGTCATTTCCTGCAGCCAGTTGAAAACAAATAACACACCCTACTGAAAAATTGCAGAAATAGTGATACTAAGCGCTCATTGAATGCACGTGCGCATTCTTTTGTGAATTCTCCCACTTGTAGGTGCTCTCTTCCTTCAATTTGACATTGAAATCTTCAAAAAGGTTCCTCAATACAAGGAAAATACTATGATGTGCTTACATTTGTTAATTCCCTCTTGTTTTTGTACTTCACCCCACTAGTTTCACTTTATAAACGAAAGAGTGCTATGCATAGCTGATAAAATAGGGCGCCCCTTTAATTTTTTTGACAGAATTTCTTTCATCAACTAGGGGATTTTTGAAGAAGCAGACTCTTTACAACTCGGTTTATTGAATAAACGTGTAAATAAGCAAAGAATGATATTTAATATCGCTAAAAGGATGCAAAACTGTAATCCAAAGCGTTTTATACGTTCTTTTACCTTCATTCATTTATTCTTTCTGGTAGGGAATGCAGTCATTCCACTGCATAAAGAGTTCTTTAATGGCTCTATTTTTGCAGCCGCCGGGGTGTCTCATGAAACGAACGCTACTTCACCTAGACAATCTTCACATTTTGGAAGCAAAAACTCAACAGCATCATCTTCATTAAGCCTTCCATTTAAATTGCGTGCCCCATGGCCGTTGATCCCACCCGCTGCCGAGCTTTTAGAGTTCTTATATGAAGTAAGTCCTCCCGTATCGCACGATTTTCTATTAAGATTTCGAGAACTTCCAATATTTTCCTCTTCCACCTTCTTAAGCGGAAGAAATGAATCATCACTTTCTGAATGGCATGCCGATGTGGATGCGTTTGCACTTCGATTGATGGGTGAATTGCTGCACTCTCCTCTCGTCAAAGCGTTTGCATCCGCAGCAATTTCCAACCATTATTTTTCTACGCAAGTGCAATTCAGTCGATCTTTTGAAGAAGATGACCTCCGGCGATTTTTTCCTTCTTCTTCCTCACATGCTCCTGAAATTCAGAGTAACACCCTACAGGACCTTCCCCAGCCATGTCCCTCTTCATCCTGGTTCTTAATTTACCCTCCATTACCACGTACGTTTCATGCACATTCGGTGGCTAATTACGGACCACCTCTTACCTCTTCTCCTCCTCTGTTTCTGTGTGATCCCTCTGCTCTTGGAGAACTATTAGAGGATTTGCATCGATGGGCATATGAGGCGTCTTCGGCCACTATTTCCACACCTTCTTCTGCCACAAAAAGTACCTCTAAGACCGCTTCACCTTCAATACCTTCTAAGAATTTGCATCCCCCCTTATTTGTACGCAATTCTCGTGTAGAACATATTCTCTATCCATTTTCTGCTCCTTCATTGGTTGATGTGTCTACAAACAATGGCCTTGTTATTCTCTATGGGAATTTCTATGATGCATCATTTCCCCTATTTATAGAGGCACTTCATGCATGTATATATGCATGGGAGAATGCTACCACAGATGCTGTATTGCCACAGCGATGGACACTTTTATTTCGGTGAGATATGAATATATTTAGGATTATCACGGCATAAATTATTTGGTTTCTTATTAGTGCAGAATTAAATTTCAAGAAATATACTTTTCTGTATATACACATTACATTTTTTTTCTCTACATGATCTTCAAATTTTTATTTCATTTAAAGATGATGATTTTTTATCATGTTTGAAAAACTAGTTTTCATTATACTTTTGATCTTTCCTCTACATTTAATATTTTTATAATTTCATATTTTTTTACGTTTTAGTCCATTTTTTTATAGCTGTCTTTAATTAGTACTTTTATTTTATGATTCGAGTTATTTCTCTTTTATTCTCTTTACACGTTATGTATCATTTCACCGCTATTTTTATTTATCAGACGTTAAAAATTAACTTATTTTACTTTTAGGCATGCGTATGAGAAACCTATTTCTCTTGAAGAAAAGGCTGACTTGTCAGGTTTTAGAGTTGAATTGGCTGTTAAAAATTCAGAATATAAGACAGGTTTTTTCTCTCTATGTTTCTTATTTTTATTTTTTTTCTTCCCTGTCTCGTTAGTCTTTTTATTTATTTCGTCTCTCACTTCCTCTCCTCCTCCTCCTCCTCCTCCTCTGTTTTCTCCTTTATTCCTTTCCCAATTATTTTCTTCTTATAACTTCACACATTGCTTCTTCTCCTTTACTTTCTTCTTATGTTTCCTCCCATCCTCCTCCTCCTCCTCTTCTATTTTCTCCTTATTTCTTCTCCCTTCCTGTTTCTCCATTCCATTCTTCTCCTATTTCTTCACTCCCTTCTCCTCCTCCTTTTTGTTTTCTTTTTTTTTTAAATTTCTCCTCTCTCATTTTCTCTTCGCTCCCTCCCTCCCTCCATTTTCTCATTTCTTTTATTTTTTTTTTACGAGAATTATTTTTCTTTTTTTCTTAAGTGGATGAACGTGATCAAGAGGATATTAAACCGTTGATTAAAAAGAATACAGAAGATCAAACTATTACACCAGAGTTGTCAAAAGATGATGAAAGAGTGTTAAAGAAATTTCAGGTTTCTTCAGATGTTCGTAGACCTGATAAAATTCTTTCTGCAAAGGAGGTAAGAATTAGATTAAGAGAATAGAAATTGTTTACCTTTGTTAATAAATTAGATTTTCTTTAGGTTTTTAAATACTTCACGACGTATTTCCTCTATTTTTCTTAATAAATTCATCTTTTATTTTCTTGTTTTAAAGTAGTTTATATTTTTTGGAATTTTTTTGTTTTTACAGTGTTTTTTAACTTCTGTTACTTTTTTTTAAAATTATAGTTTATTTTGTTTTTTAAATGTTGTTTATAAACACATGTTTTTTATTTAAGTTTTTATTCTATTTTTATCTTGTTATTATTTGTATTTATATAAATCATTCCTAGTATCTTCTTTATCTCTTTATTATTCTTTTTCTATCTCTTTTTTATTTACTTTTCTTTTTCTCTCTTAGTATTTCATATAGAAAGCTATTTATATATATATATATCTCATTTTAATTTTTTTTTCTTCATCTTCTCTTTATTTCTTCATTTTCTCCATCTCTCTCTCCTCTCTCCTTCTACTTCTTTTTTTTTTTTTCTTTTTT
>JADAQX010000961.1:0-17954 GCA_015476325.1 Cardiosporidium cionae | reverse complement strand
AAAAAAAAAAAAAAAAAAAAAAAAAATACAATTCTTTCCTAAAATAATTTTTTTTTTAAACTATTCGATAGAATTAAAAATATAATTTATTCTATAAATTCTCCTATATTCAAAAAATTTTAATAAAAAGTTTACAAACCTTGGAAGTAATCGATCTAATAAAGAAACTGGCCACTTCTCTAAAGCTTCAGGAAGAACTGTATGATTTGTATAATTAAAACACTAAAAATAAAAAATATAAAAAAAAAAAACAAAGAAATTAGAGATTTATTTAAATCTTTTGTTTATTCATCTTTTTTAATATAAAATATATTTATTCATCATTTTTAATATAAATAATACTAAAATCTTTTTAAAAAACCTGCTTTGTAAGATCCCATGCTGCTTTCCATTCTAATCCTTCAATATCCACCAAAAGTCGCATAAATTCAGGAATAGCAATTGTAGGATGTGTATCATTGAGTTGTATACAAATTTTTCGTGGTAAATCTTCCCAAGAATGAGATTTATTTTTTTTAAATCTAAAATTTAATATAAAAAAAAAAATTCGATAGAATACGGGAAGGAAAAGGGAGTGATAATACTATATAAAAAAATACAAAAGAGGCCACAGGAGAGAAATGAAGAAGGAAGCCACAAAAATAAAAAATGCAATCAAATTTAAATTAAATTAGAAAAAAAAAAAAACATGTAAGAAAAAATCTTGAAATTAAACAAAATCCATGAGAAGGGATACAATGAAAATAATAAATTCAAATATAAAAACTGCAATAAATAGTACGAAATCATAGAAACTACAGTAAAGAAATGCAATGGAATGAACAAAACACGTTATTTTAAAGAAATATTTTTAAAATATTGAAGGAGAGAAGTTGTTTTTGATGATATAACACACCGTCGAAGAATATCTTGAATTGTGGCACAAACAAAGAAATATTGCTGCTTGAGGCGAAGTTCTTTCCCATCATAACTATAAGAGCAAACAAACGGGGAAAATGGGTGTGAGAAGAGAAATAAAAATCCAAAACTGTGGATAGAAATATATTTCTTTATTCTTTCATCTGATTTTAGTACTTTATTTTTTTTATAATTTACCTTTTTATTTCCATTTCTTTGTTTTCTCCCTATCATTCTCTCTGCAGTCTCTTCTAATCATTTTTCTTTCATTATGCACACTTCTCTCTCTTATATACTCATTTCTCTCTCTCTCTCTACTAATTTATCTCTCTCTCTACTCATTTCTCTCTCTCTTTACTCAGTTCTCTCTCTCTCTACTCATTTCTCTCTCTCTCTACTCATTTCTCTCTCTCTCTACTCATTTCTCTCTCTCTCTACTCATTTCTCTCTCTCTCTACTCAGTTCTCTCTCTCCACTCATTTCTCTCTCTCTCCACTCATTTCTCTCTCTCTCCACTCATTTCTCTCTCTCTCCACTCATTTCTCTCTCTACTCATTTCTCTCTCTCTCATTCATTTCCTAGAGAGCTCTGTGAATTTCTCAAACACACCTATCCTTTATTGAATAAAGTGAATTCTTATTTCCTTCCTCAAAAAAAATTTTCTCACCTATTATCATTGGGATAGAGAACTGCTGTGATAGATTCTGCTCGTTGCCTCTCTCGAACAGCTTCAATATATTTTCCAACATTAAATAGATGAAAATCAAATTCTTTGCTTGGACAGGCTGCAAATAAAGATACAAATGAGTATACATTTTTATTCATAAAGATTCAAAAATTCTCATTTCTCTCTCTCTCTCTCACGTGCCGATTTAATTTTCCCTCCCCCCCTTCTTCACCTCTCCATAATCGAAGATTGATAGTATTGAAGGTATCAAATCCTGGAATTGGATTATCATAAGCAACAGCTTGTACTAATTCACCGTCTACCCATTTATAACGAATTCGTTGATCCTTTGCATCATGATACGATTTCACCGATCTATAGGTATGTATATACACATTCCATTAAAAACATATATATATGAAGAGAAGAAACACATACTATATATAAAAATATTATAGAAAAAGAGGAAAGAATTTATAAAAAAAGAAAAAAGAAAAACGTAGAAAAAATGAAACGTAGAAAAAAAAATTTAGAAATAGCCACACTGCGGGCATCTATTACGATAAAATATTTTCATTAGCCATGAATTACTTTATAAAACTTACCCATAGAAGCGAACAGCATACGTACAATCCTGCCTCTCAATTTCCCAAGGATTTGCAGCTACCAGCCAATAATCAGGATGCTCCACTTGCCGTCCATGGACAATTTTTTGTTCAAAAATTCCGTAGGTATAACGAATTCCATAACCCCAGCAAGGATAATTTAAGGAGGCCATACTATCCAAAAAACAGGCAGCAAGACGCCCTATAAGTGCATCGTAATCCATATATAAAAGAAACAGAGTAAGAAAGAGGGATACAGCTTCATTGAGAGAAAATTTTTTTAAAAAAAGCTAGAAAACTATGAGAAAGGGAAGAAGTAAAAACAGGGATTAGCAAAAAAAATTTTTTATAAATAGATTTTCAAAAAATATATATAGAGTAAATCACCTCCTATCAAATTAAAATAGACCCACAGGATCCTAATCTCACCTAATCCTCCATTGCCTAAGGCGGGATCTCTTTCTAATTCCCATAGAGAATCTAAATTCAAGCCAATGCCATGCAATGCATCACGGTAAACATCTTCAAGTTCCATATTAACCAATGCATTTTGCATAGCTAAAAATATATAAATAAAACATGGATTTAGAAATATATAAATAAATTCGAAAAAAGCCGTCATCAAAAGAGATAGGGTGTTATCCTAGGAGGGAGGTTCTTACAGAAATTGCTGCAATGCAAACAGTTCAAAAAATCCCAGTTACACACATTGCAAGCATTTCATAAAAATAAGAAAGGATACACACACAAAGGGATGCATGACAGGAAAGGCGCACCTCTGCCAAGCAAAAATTCCAAGGATAAGTAATAGCATCGGCGAACATCCGCCTCAAAGAAAAAAATTTTAGTATCGTGCAGTGATTCAACCAGTCGATCTCGAAGAGAGTAAGCAGCACCACTATAGAATGCAGGTGGATCCAAATTGAAACGATTTCTGGCTAAAGTATGCTCCTGAAAGGACAGGTTAAACCCATGAAGTTTGCAATGACAGAGTTTTCATCTCCAAAGGGTATATGCAGTGGAAAAAAAAACAGGATTCTTTGTAAAATTCAATGGTAAAAATAAATCCTAGCAGAGTGTACTATGCCACAAGAAAAAACCAAATGAAAAACTGGAAATTCGAAGTAATGCAACAATTTTCAAAAATTGTGTCATTCATTACGTTCTATTGTATTTTTGGTTTATTTTCCAAAATCTAGGCATCCCATGCTCCGTTAACTATTCATTAAATTGCGAAACAAAACGTTCTCTTCGAAGCATCCGACGAGCGGGAATAAACGTACGTACCACATGGTTCACAATCGATCGTTGCACTGCCTGGACATCATTTTCAGGGTAAGCACCCATTAGCTCTTGTAGTTTTTTGTGATATGAAGTGGATTGAGGATCATCACTTCTGTACATTCCAGGCATGATGCGAGGGGCGCCGGACAGTGCGGCGATAAAGGAACCCTTACGCTTCAGATCCGGAATAATACCGGATTCTTCATCACCTTTTGGAAAATCCATTGCTACCAGGAAATTGAAGAGATATGGCTACAAAAATACTGTTTTAATACCTTCGAAGCTATTAATTTCAAAGCGTCACTTAAAATTTCACACTAGGTGTTGAATATTATAGAAATACTAAAAGTGAGTGCACAATCACATCAGCTTAGGATGGGTGTAACTCATACTTTTTCAGTTACGAATGTACAGGTAGTTTTCAATAAAAGAAACTGAAACGGCAATACATCAAAAAAATGAAAGGTAAAACATCTATAAGAAAGTGTGAAAAAAACTGTGAGAACTTACACGTAATCAATGCTTTAAGCGGTTAAAAAATGTATGCGGGAAAAATTTCGTGCTAATACTTAAGGAAAAATCAGAAGCGCATGTTAGCTTTCGCCAAGAGATACTTAGGAACTGACACCAAGCAATGCGATTTGCGCGTCCCTGGACGTCTCACGAGAGAGCGAGAGAGAATATAAACAAGTAATGAAAGCGAAACGGTGGCAAAGCTGTCCAGTGTGCTGATGAACTTCAGCTGCCCTTACAAAACTAAATTAAAGAAAGAAGCATTATTAAAAAAGCAAGAGAGCTGTCACCCCTTTACGTTATTTCTAATGGTGATGCTATCGAACACAAGAGATTGAAAAAGCAACAATGGCAGGCATTACTTTAGCCCGGGAGATTGAATCAAGAGATTGATAAAGGGTTCCAACCAGGTTGATGTTTTTCGTCTGAAAAAAGGAACCCAGTTACAATGTTCAGAGTTGTTTCGCTATGAAATAAAATGGGTTCTTGTGCAAACCATCAATTCCAACAGTATTTACCTCTTGTAACTCTCGTCGTGGTAAAATACCGCGGGAGATAACTAAATTCAAAAAAGTTAGGAAAGAGAGAATAGCTCAAAACGAAAACAGTATCGCATGTTTGGGCAAGCATCCTGATTTGCATATCAAAATGACTTTTAAGTACCAAAATTAAAACAATGGAAAGTGAAGCTGTAAGTAGTTCCGCCATGGAAAAGCAGAAAAGTGTTTGAATAATTCTTTTGATAGAGATTACATCCATTAAGTGGAGCCGGCCTTCTAGCTGCGAAAAAAGTATATGAAGGCTAGGCGGCACCCTTGAAAGGAATTTTGTTACCGTAAGTAAGGATGTTATTTCATGTATTTCTAATTGCCAGGGATGTTAGTATTGAAAAACTAAACGTCATCTTTGCTAAAAAACACGTGAACAGATGTGTTTATTAAATCAATGCCTCGGCTTGAGCAGGTCATGTATAAATCATGCCATATGTATGAAAGCGTTCAAATTTGATAGACACTGCTTTCCGTTGAATATTTTTACGATTTTTAAGAAGATTATCTCGCTCAGAAAAATTGGTATTTTCATAGATTGCATGGTAATCTTCTTAGCCATTGCTTACGTTTTAATCGAGGAAAATTCGATTCTTTAATAGTGCAATGGCAAGATAAGAACTTAACCTTACTCAGGAAAAGTGTAACAATTAAAAATTGTAAGTATAATTAATTGATAATTGACTAATTTAATGTAAAAAATAAGTTGATTATTCAGTAGTGTTAAGAGAATATCTACGTTTTTAATTATATTGGCAATAATTAATTATTGCACTTCTCCCATGTGCTAACAAGCAACAAGAGGAATTTCTGAAGCAGCATCAATACAATAGCTATCGCATCTATGAATTCCATGCTTTGTGTTGCTTGGAAAATAAGACTGCTCCTAATTTGAAAAGAAGAATTAGCATGCTCTGAGAATATGAAAGATGCAAAGAGTGTTAGGTCAAAAAAAATTAAAGCAACCAATTTTTTGGTTTTTGTATAAATAATCCCAGTATGATTCATTCCTTGCACCGCCAAATTGACAGCCTAGGTAATTCTTTGTCAATGAATGATGCTTTTTGATTAATAATTGTTCCAATGAATTGCTAGTAAAAAATTGTGCTTATAATAATGTAAATAGTTGTGACTTCAAAGCAGTTACAAATTCAATCCAGAAGCAAATTATACAACGAAAAATGAGATGTTATTGAAACTAGTTGATTTGGCAACCTGCGGTTGCTACAAAAATAAACCGGCAAAAACCATGGAAAAGGCAAAGGAAGTGCAAGTGTCACATGCTAAAGCAACAATACTTCTAGCTTCTGTATTCACTTTTATTTTCCTTTAGTTATTCCAATATTTGTAGCATTTGGAATGCATTTAATAAAAATATTTACATTCGTATTGAATGTATTTTTTTAAATTCAAAGACAATTGTATTACTAATGCAATCTTTAAGCTAATAATAAGGAAATCTCCAACTAGTGATATAATCTTATAATTTCCAAGGGCCAAAGCCATTAAGGAGTAGACGAAACGGGGTAATTCTGCACCGATGATTTTTTTCATAGCAATGTTAACAAAACGGAAAATAATTCGTTTTTTTAATTGGAACCTGCACAATGATTTGCATCTATTCTTAAATGATGTAACTGCAAAACTTTAATTTTCACAAAACTCAACTAGGAGATCGATTGTATAGACTCGCGGTGTTTCTTTTCCGTTTATTTTATCTTGCATTCCTAGGCCGTTTTATTTTGTACTTCTAGGCCACCTTATCCTTGAATCTCAAAAATGGGGGGAAGCTTAAGTGCAATGACAGAATAACTAAAAATAGTTAAATTCATCAATAAGCAGCTCGTTGTTTGAACGTACAATAATACACGAGTTGTTCTCTCTGTGCTGTACTTTCTTCATGTTCATAATTTTCCTTTTGTGTTGTAGCGGATTGCATAACTCAGCATATACGCCATACGACACGATAATCACTCCACTATTATTGCATTTCTTAGTTGCGACCACCGAAAACATGCACTTTCGCGATACGGCTTGGAACTGCAGCAGCTTCTGTGTCGATATCCATGGAGATGCTTTGTTTTACGTTTTAGCGTGTGGGGGGAATGTCAACCGGCGCGCGCTCTGAACTCTTCCATCACAGTTAAATGCGTTCTTGTAGTTTCTCAGTGTTTTGTTCAGAACTACGATCCAACGTGGAGTGATAACTTTAAAATGCAGCAAGAAGCATTTTATTTAATTGCTTGCTAATTTTCATTTGAGTTCTTGTTTGAAGGAGATTTCCTAGCAAGTTTTTAGTGCTGGAGTCTTTGTCTTCATCGCATTCTCTCTTTATGAGTATCGCATGCTGCTTACTCTTCTTATATCTTCCGTACGTTTTTTATTCTGTGTGGTTGTTATCGATTCTCCTCTTTGTTTCGAGTTAGAAGCGGAGTTTTTTTTGTAGAAGGTGAGTTTAAAGTGGATGCTCTTTTTATCAAGTGCTTGAAGAAAATATGCCATGTTTATGTTTGCTTGATAGCAGTTCTCCGGATGCGTGCTGAGAGGGGGAGTACGAGAAATGAGTAGGATACAGTTTTCTGGCAATTTTTTCTGCAGAAGGTGATGATGAGCTTTTTAACATTTGTAAAAAGGAATTTTAGTATTGAACTGCTTGTTTTTTAACGCTTTTGCATGGAAGAAGCCTGAAGCGTTTTCCCCATTTTTTTGGGAAAATTCAATTCGTCATTTCTAATTAGGTGAGGGAGTTTCCTTATTACTGAAGTGCATTGCATTGCCATTCAATTCTTTTAGTTTCAATAGGATAGAGTATCTCTTCCTGACTTGCGTGCATTTTCTTTATATGAAAATAATACCCGTAGCTTGTCAAGTGAACAATGGAATTTGTTGCCAATGTTTACACAATCTTTAGAAACATCATTTTTTTTTTCTTCTAATATATGCTGAGTGCTAGCATGAGCTGAGGATTTATGTGGCATGGGGCTGTAAAACCCTGTGAACTGAGCACCACCCCCTGTGTTTATTAAAATGATATGCATGGGTGGAGGTTTTAGCTGTAGAATGGTATCGATAAAAGATGAGAATAAAACCAAATTTTTTTTTCTAATTTGTGCGTATGCTCTGCCATAGATAAGTAAAAAAACACGCACTATCCCTACAGCCGTATTCTCTTGATTGAATACATGCAAACTTTCTTTATGTCCTACATATGCAGCCGGGGTTCACTTCATACATTGTTTGTCTCTTTTGGATATGCTGCTACAGTTATAATCATCGATCAAGACAAGGGAAAACCAATCAAAATTTCATAATTTTACTATACTATCGGCATTTGGAACGCACGGCTGTAATTTTTTTTATTTCAGGATTATTCGTCTGTGCCTTCGCGTAAGCCATTTTGATTCTACGGTATATCAAAATATTTACATGTTGCTATATTTTTAGGGATGTATGTTCTTCTTGTTTCTATCTTATACATTTAGCTTATCGTTCTACGGCTCCATATCACAAAATATGTTTATCGCGGATTCCACAATGGACAAATACGAGAGAGCCCCCGAAACTCGCTCTGTAAAGGAAGGAACCATTTCTTCAATTAAGACAGAAGCCACAGTCATGTGGGATGTTTTACAACATGGAAATGTTGAAGATCCTGTGTTTGAAGGAATTGTTCGTGAATTTATGCGATTTGATGCCACTTTAATTGCTATATTCAATGGTGTTGACAAATTTATGCTGGGTGTTGAGCATTTGTGTGCGGGTTTGGTGTTGCTTTCGGAAGCTATGGTGAATGGATTTACCAAACACACGGATAATACTATTGCTTCTGATATTTGTCGATTTCGAGAAGCTATTCATAAAATAACGCGATTGGATGCTCCCCATGCGTGCATCGCTAAATTACGCCGTGATTTGGAATATAATATTGTGATACCTTTGCAAAATCATCTGGGTAACAACAAAGTTATCAAAAGTAGTATATCTCTTCGTCGTCGTCGATTAAATGAGGTACAAATGTGTCAAAGAAAAATCAATCAAATCTTAGGCGTAACCCCTAAATTAAATAGCCGGAAAATTGATTCTGGGGGAAATCAATCGGATATTCAAGGGGGTAATACTACTCCTAACGGTGGCTCACCTGCAGCGCGTCTCCCTCCTCGGCTTACACGGGATTTAAAAAATGCAGAAGCATCTCTGGAATATGCTAAAACAAATTTTAAAGCCGTAGATAGACCCGTTTTTGAATGGCTGATGATGCTTGATGCTTATAAATGTGATTTATATGATTCGATACTTCAAACACTTAAATATCTGCAGTATGAATTCCTGGCAGAGAGCTCTCATTCATTATCCCATACAATGCCTTCTCGTATGCAATTTCGTCCTATGGTCGAAATGACACCTGAGCAACTGAAACCGCAAGTGGATATGGAATTGGAAGCTTATGAAGATGACGAGGCTTCGTTGGACTCGACTGCCACTCTCTTGAAAAAGTGGGAGCGTGATGGTGGTAGCTTCCAGGGGGTTGAGACGACGGTGAGTTCCACCGTGGATCCTCTCTCTTTGGCTTCTCTGGTGTCTCAAGGATTTGAGGAAAATTTGGCTAGAAAAGCTCTCCTTATGCATGGTAACGACACCCAAGCAGCCTTGGATACGTTGCTCAACAGCATCGATATTCTTGAGAATGTATCTAGCAATGATGCATTTGTGCGAGCTCCAACCTCTTTGAAATGGACTAATAAATACAAGGGTGTTCGCAGTAAAGATCGTGAAACACGAGAGACGGAATTCAAGGAAACACAGCAAAATCAGGAATCTAAGCAAGCAGAAAAAGCAAGGGATACGAATGGTGCTCCCATATCTAGTAATTTGATGGGAGATGACGGCGATGATGGGCCCTCTACGCATCAAAGTAAAGGCACCACTGAACAATCTTCTACCTCCGTTATGGATGATCTTGATCTCTTTTCTTGGGGTGATACGCCCGTTGCTCCCAAAAATACAACCGCTGTTATGAATGAGTCTACTTCAGGTGATCTTTCTCTGATGGATATGGATTCTGTTCCAACTGATTTATCGAAGGGTGTGCAATTACATCCACTACCGGATCTCTTTGGTACTTTCAAGCCTGCAAATTGTGAATGGTCTAAGCAATATGATCCTAGCAATCCTACTGTCATTAATGATCCTACGTTAATGGAAGCATTGCAACCTTCATTAGATATTCCTTTTAGGTCATCTTTGGATCCTCCCCAAACCAACACTTCCTTAGCGGATGCCAATCCATTTGATGCTTTGAATCCTTCTCTTATTGTACAATCTCCAAGTCCCATTGTACCTCAAAAGGAAGTAACCAATACAACCAATCTGAATGCTCTATTTACAAACCCCTCTAATACTTCAAATACAATGAGTAATTTTACGAATTTGCCATCAAATAATTTCTCGCAACAGCAAGGCTATCCTCAGTTTTCACAACAGTCACAGCAAGGCTTTCCTCAGTTTCCACAGCAGCCACAGCAGCAGCAGCATGGTTATCCTCAGTTTCCACAGCAGCCACAGCAAGGCTTTTCTCTGTTTCCACAACAGCAGCAGCAGCAGGGTTATCCTCAGCTTCCACAACAGCAGGGTTTTCCATCCATGCAACAACAGCAGGGTTATCCACAACCACAGCTAACTGAAGGGGTAGCCTCCACCGTTCAAACACTTTCGATGCAAAAGGGGCTAGGCGGTAATATATCTCCTATTCCGAGTGGCTTTTCCGGATCAGGAACTATGGGAAATTCAATAGATAATTTAGGAACTTTTAATCTTGATTTGAAAGGAAACGCAGGTGGTTTTGGTGCCATGGATCTGAATGTAGAGAAGAATAAAAATGAAGAATTTGAACATCTTTTCGGTGATGTTTTGAAAGATTTTTAACCTTTTATAAATATTGTCTTTGAAGCGTATGTTATTACTGTTGATCTTTTCAAATGAACAATTTTTACTCGTATTGCTTTTATTCCATTTTTACTTCAGCAAAAGAAATTTTGTAATACTCTTTAGTTTGTGGAAATCTTTTCAGGAAATATTACTAAGGTATCGTAAATGGTACGAAATTTATTCTTTTGTCATATCTGCATTTTTGTATTAACTTATTTGAGGTGAGTTGGTTCGCCACTTCGAGAAAGCCACTATCATGTCTTTGGGTTCTGAACTTCTTTTTTTTTTGGTACGTAAAATGTGGATTCTCATGATGTACAAATCGTAGTTTTTGTTCATAACGTGACCCATCTGTAGTCTGCTGTGTTTGTGAACATTACGCGTCTTTTTGTTTGTTTACTTTTACACCTTCTAGTGTTCGTGTGTACATAACTTATCTTAGCCTATGAAGTTTCCTTTTTTTTAGCATTGGAAACGAAGTATAAATGTACCACTCTATTTGAGATTCAGTAGCCACTTGTATTTCTTGTAGTGTAAGCTGTAAGCGGAACTCTTTATTAAACTGCTGATTCTTTTTACAAATATATGTTATTTGAGAATATTTTTTAACATTTAGGAACCCGAGCATTTTTTAGTGAAGCTAATCTATTTTCCGTGTACACTGTAGTGGTGAATATTACTTTACAATTGAAGTATCAAAAGCTTCGTGCGAAAAGCAATATTTTAATGAAAATATCTGTAGTTTGTAAGGAAATACTTTTATATTTATAAGTTGTATAAAATCTTGTCCTTTGCGGTGATAATGGATCCATTAAAATCTTTCCCATGTCAATTTATTTCAATAGCCAAGTCAGAAAAGTATGTAGTGAAAAATTGAATATTTGCCGCATAGTTTTCGGAGAAATACCACAGAAGAGCTGTAGGAAATATATTATCCGTGACGTGACGATTTCATGCGTTATGATGGAAATAAAATTTGATGCCGTAGTAATAAAGTGAGTGAATGAGGAAGTGAACATTTGGATTTCTTCTTTTTTTTGCCATCATTCGTACAAAAGTACGTCAGATACGTATTGTTGAAGACACTGCAGTAGCATGAAGTCACTTTTTCTAAAAAACAGTTAGTAGGTAAGACAACAAAGCGTGTTGCTCTACAAACTTCGCCGGAATAGCGTAGGAGTGAAAAGATACACCAATTAAAGAAAACAATCGCTTCTTGAGGACGAGGATGATTACGTAGTGTGGGGGATGTTGCTGGTATGGTATGATATAACTTGCCGTAATCCAACTAATTTGAGTGAAATAAGAAACATTTCTATGGGGGACTGTTTGAATGCTTTGTCAAGAGATATTGTATCTTGTATGGTTTAAAAGTAGGTTATAGCCTACCTTCTCTATTTTTTATCTGCAAGATAAAAAATTAGGGTTCCATAAAACTTTAATCGTACTTAATAGGCAATGGAATAAGCACAGGCATTTTGTTTAGAAAGAAATACTGTAAATATTGCATGTTAGAGCGTTTTTTGGAACTTCAATACATTGTTTTATAAATGTATTGAAGTATGCAATAATTCTAGTTGCAAAACCGTATGTCTTTATATGATATGGCGAATATAGTTGGATTTTGCAATCTGTGTGCAAAGCAGGGATTCTTCTTGTATGTTTGACACTAAAGTGAAGGCAGACTATATTGCAAAATGCATTGACAATATTTTTGATAGCCCATCTTAATATACCATTTTTACCTTTGCTTGAAACAATCATTTAAATGAAAAGAAGTCAATCACGGAAAAGTCCAACTTACTAGGCATACAGAAGAAATGTGTAATAATGCTAGCTAAATTGCCTTTAGATATGAAAACGTGCAATAGCGAAAGTGCATTTGCTATTATACGTTTAAAAGTTGGTTCTATTTAATAATTTGGCTAGTTTATCACAGTGAGTTATATCAGCAAAGAAAATCCTGTTTCAATTCTGTAAGCAAAATTTTTACTAGCAATGCTCATTTTCAGAGTGTCCAATATCGTAGAGAAGTCAAACTCAGGTATAAATGCATGTTACAAAATATTCAGTCACTCCTTTCAAAGAACGGTGCTGACCGATTCATAGATTCCCCTCTATCCTATAATAGATTTTTTAAACAATGCCATATGAAAAGCTTTTTTTCTTTATTTCATATTACTTTCTCAGAAAGTCATCTATTAAAACTTAAAGGAAAAGGGTCGCTATTGAGAAAGATTTCAGAACCATTCCCAAAATTTACTAATTCTTCTATTTGTTACTTTTTGTCGCTGGTCTACCTCAAATATGTTTCGCCATCTGGATGATATTTTCCAGCTATTTGACGCTCAGTTCACGGCAATTTTGAGTAATTATTTCTGATCTTCATCATTTATTGCCTTGCTATATATACTGCTTAAATTGCCCTATTCTAAGAAAGAAGCATAAATTCATGAAGTTGTTGTATCAAAAGTTCCACTACATTAAAATGGGTAGTTTTTAAAACGTAATCCAAGTAACGCTGGAACAAACTCTATTTTGCCGATAGAGTACATCATAATGACAGAAAGATATAAAATTATACAGATTGACTATGACTGTAAAAGAATGAAGACTCATGTGAATGAGGGTAAAAAGTTGAATCACTACTGCGTTACTACATTTTATGTATCGGAGAAATGAAATTGCTGCAAGAAGTCGGGTAATTATCGCGGAAGTGGCATGCAGGTAAAATTTGTGCAGTCTCTCACTTTAGGTATTGCTTAATAAAGAAACATATGAGCTCCCATAAATAAAGATGGATTCAACGATTTAATAACTTACAATTTTTTATTTCACACTTTTTAATGCAACATTCCGAGGTAATTTCCAAAAAGATCTTTTTGTACCATAGATGAAAACGTAAAAATAAAGACCATACATCTATTGAAATACACTTATTTGGTATGATGTATTATTGGCATTTCAGGGTATGCACCCCTAACGCTTCTATTCAACGAATTCAGTTGCATAGCGTTAATTTTATTGGAAACGTACACGATTTTATTTCTTTTGAATCCGTTTTTGAAGCATTTTGCAAATGCTTTTTTCTTAGTGTTAAAATCCATTTTATTTCAAGTTGAGGTATACTTTTGATTACAAACTTGGTTATGATCTCACATATCACATAGTCTCTCTTAATTTTCCTCTAGACCTCTGTTTATTTGTATGTTTTTCTACATTTCGACCAGGCTTTTGTAAAACTGCACATTCGGTACTGCTTATGCTATTAGTTTTTGATGGCGATATCTTAATAGTTTTGTTCAAAGAATTACTTTCCACTACGTTGGCTTCCTTTCTCATTCCCCGCAAGTTTGTATCGTTTTGAAGCTGAAATAAACTTGATTGGTACTTACCTACATTGTTTCGCTATGAAAAACCGTGTGTATATGTTCACACTCTACATTACTATCTGTTACATAATTTTTATCCATCATCCATAAATGGGTGTGCTTGCGTCTCCTTTGCAACAAAAATTGCTGCGTGCCCAGGCTCCTGCATTGATAAAATTTTGTGACAATTGGTCCTGAAGGGGGAGTGCTTATCTTTTGGGAGTGAAAATAGAAAGCCAGATACGGAATATAACTCGTTTCCTACGCAATTGAATCGTCATCATACTACCAAGACCCCAAACTCATTTCGGTCATCCTGTAAGATGGAGGTACATTTTAGATGTATAAACTCTGCACTGTGCATTTGAAATGAAAAGGTAATTCAATCGCTACGAAACTCTTCCTTTCCTCCATTTTATAGTTTCATCACTGCGTTTAACCCAAGGGTATTATCACTTAAAAGGATGACGAATTAAATGCCAAGACATAACGGATCCATGCCCAGAGAGAGAGAAATGTGATGAGAGTAATGAGGTGAGAGAAATGCGTTGAGAGAGGCCTTCTACCGTTAAACCTACTAACTGAGATGTAACCACCGATAACGTACAAAGTATAACAAATTTATCTCGTAAGAATCAGGCGGGTGCTGGCATGTTCAAAATAGTTTTAAACTTTTTCACACGTATGGCAAAATTCATAATTAAACAAAATACAAGCAGTGGCGGATTAGTTATGCCTAGGATACAATTACATAAGGAGTGTGTGAATAACTCCTAAATTTAGCAAATGGGGAACTTTTTTTATAAAATGCAGGATGTCTAATATATGCGAATATCCTAATATGTAGTAAAGTAGGTTATTTTTCTTTCCATCGTTTATATTATATTATTAGTTTTTGCTTGCAATAATGCCTCTGGTGGGTCATCTCGACGGGGAAATCGTGGAATGTGACTCCCACCTTGAACAGATCTCTTGCCAACACGATTTTCTGACACTTCCTAAGAATACAACGTGTGTTTCAATCGTCTATAATGAAAATAACTTGCCAATGACAATCAGGAGAAATCTCCAGATAAAATGGCATAACCCTCACATCCTACGCTGTGTGTGCACCTCTTCTTTTTTCCACAGGGTCTACACATACAAATCTATCCAAAAATAAAAACAGTCGCAAAAGAGGCTTCACGTCTGCCTAAACACTCAAAATAAGACGATGTTAACCAGGAGGTAAAGGCGCCATTCAAATTTAACAAAGGAAGAAACCCCTTTGATACGCTCTTATGAAAGTGAAACTATCAAATAAAGTCTAACACTATGCCATGGAGTAGCACGCATCAAGAAGAATTAGAACCATAGAAATTTAGATCACGGCGAAACGTGTAGACACACAGGAGAATTATAGAAATCAAAGAGAGACGCAGCGTCAGTTGGAAACCTTCCCAAAAAGAGAGAATGACAGCCCAGCCATGTTTATGCAAATATCTGAACCTACGCAGAGAGATAGTCCATCTCTTCCTAAAACAAGATTAAAACTTAAGAAAAGAAAACAGCACTCATTGTAAATGGAAATTTCTCCTATCCTCCTATGATAACACTGTAAAATATTCATTCCATCAACCTATCCTTTTCAAGTATCCGTCGGATTCCATGGATACGTACCAACACAGCTGGAGAAGGCAACTTCGTTGCAGGAGAAAGTATACCACTTGCAGAACTTCGCCGTCGTTTCATAGTAGGAATAAGGGAGGAAACAGCATGTGTTTCCTAAAAATGCAAAGAAAATATCATAAAATCGCCATAGAAAGAGGAAATGCATGGCATTCAAAAAAGAAGTATCTCTATCGCATCCACATACTTTTTTCAATACAAAAATTAACTCTCTACGGCTGTATGCCAGCCACATTGCTCTCCCATTTCCTAACCTTTCAATCAATAGAAAAAGGCAAGAAAAATGGCAATACCACGCATTCCTTCTATTGCCATTACTCTCCTCAAGTTTACCACGTCTCTCTTGTTTTCTTTAATATTCCTTTTATACACTATTCTCTCTGCTTGCATAACATTTTCTTAGAAAGCCCAAGCAGACGCGATAATCGAATGCGAAGAGATGGCTTAGGCAGCTACTTTTAGTATATTAGAAATCGTAAAATCGAGAAAATGTTTACATGAAGTTATCTCTTTTCATAGTTCGCATTAGTATCCATATATATTTAAAGAATTTGCCTCCATATTCTTTTTTGTTTAATCCATTTCCTATCAAAACGCATTCTATATCTATCTATTCTCTCCATGTATACAATCTCTCCTATCCATCTTCTCTATCTCTCTATAATCTCTCCTATCCATCTTCTCTATCTCTCTATAATCTCTCCTATCCATCTCTTATCACACATATTCTCTCTTTCTTACACGTAACGACAGGGCAGTTTCTTTAGCAGCCAAAACGGCACCAATGGGTCCACTTCGATGAGCACTATAACGTGGAATCATCGATTTCTCCCAAATTTTTCGCTTTTTGTCAATGCCTGTAATTGTCGATAAGGTGGAGGGATGAGGAGACACGGATTCAGCAGGAGTACCCACTTCCTCTACCTCTCTTGTATTTCCACAATAATTTTCATCCAACAATGAAGGAGAAGTTTCGAAAACTGGGCCTGTGGCTGGAAATAGCCGCGATATTTCTCTTGAGAAAGGCCACGTTTCCACATCCACTGCGACAGCCGCTCTCTCAGAAATAGGAGAAGAAACTTCCTTTACAACATCCCTTGAAATTTCCTTTGGAGAAGAATAAAAAGAAGAAAGATGACACTCACGTCCCTCCGATAGGCGGGAGGCAGCGTCGGAGAGAGCGAGGAGAGGAGAGGCACACGAAGGCGTGGTGAGTGGTGAAAAATCACAGACAGCATCGTCTTGGAGTAAAGTGAGAGAGAGAAGAGGCGATGTCTGCTTCTGTGAAGAAGGAGAGGCAGGAGTGGTCACAGGAGTGAGAGTGGCATCGGTAAGTGCAGAAGGAGAGATATCTTCCACAACATGAGGCAGGACGGGAGGGGATGCCTCTCGTGGATGTTCAGAGGGAAATTCTTGGTGGAGAACTGTGGGCTGAATAGGTGAACGCGAAGGAGAACGTGAATGAAGAGAGGCATCCTCAGAAAGTGTACAAGGTGAGCGAACCAAGGTGAAGTGAGAAGCTCCCGATGAAGAGAGTGATGAATCACTGAGAGTGGAAAGACTGGAGGGAGAAGGAAGATAGGTGGTAGAAGCTCGAGGAATGGAAGCGTGTGGAAAGTGAGGAGGGGTGGCAACGGCTAAACGAGGGAAAGAGGGGGAAATTGGCGTCCCTACCGGAAGAGGGGAGGTTGAACGTTGATGGATAAAAGAATTTTCTACGGAAAGAGGTGACAAAGTGACAGGTTCATGAAGACTCTCTCGTGGAAGAGGAGAGGCAGAAAGTCTCGCAGCCATGGCCACTGCACTCTGTGAAACTGCTGAGTCATCCATCTCTGACAGAATTGAAAAACGTTGTGGCGTTGAATATTTTCCTTCTGCTGCTTCCACCGTTACGTCATCAGGAATAGACGATGAAAGAATGGAAGAGAGAAAGATGGGTTGTGGAGAGGTTACCAATGGAGATATCCGAGGAAGAGATGTTGCTTGAGATGGGGGGAGTGGAGAGGCTAATTGAGGAGATGAGGCGAGAGGAGAGGCTAACTGAGGAGGTGTGATGAGTGGAGAGACTAACTGCGGAGATGTGACGAGTGGAGAGACCAACTGAGGAGATGTGATGAGTGGAGATGTGATGAGTGGAGAGGCTAACTGAGGAGATGTGATGAGTGGGGAGGCCAACTGAGGACATGTGATGAGTGGAGAGGCTAACTGAGGAGGTGGGGCGAGTGGAGAGGCTAATTGAGGAGGTGGGGCGAGTGGAGAGGCTAACTGAGGAGATGTGATGAGTGGAGATGTGATGAGTGGAGAGGCCAACTGAGGACATGTGATGAGTGGAGAGGCTAACTGAGGAGGTGGGGCGAGTGGAGAGGCTAATTGAGGAGGTGGGGCGAGTGGAGAGGCTAATTGAGGAGGTGGGGCGAGTGGAGAGGCTAACTGAGGAGATGTGATGAGTGGAGATGTGATGAGTGGAGAGGCCAAC
>JADAQX010000136.1:0-81952 GCA_015476325.1 Cardiosporidium cionae | reverse complement strand
TTTCAAATCTTTTTGTTTTATTTTTTCTATGTCTTGGATGTTTTTTTTTTATCTATAGTATTTTTATTATTTTTTTTTAAAGATATTTTTTATTTGTTTATTTTTAGTATTTATTATAAAAAAAAAAATTTTTCTTTTTTTATTTTATTTTATTTATTTATACTATTTTTATTGTTTTGTAATATTATTATAGAAGTAATAATTTTTTTTTTTTTTTAATATACTATAAGGTGGAAATCCATCTTATAATGCCCATTATTTTGTGGCTGCGGATAACAATTATTTATATTATTTGGATCCACATTTTAAATGCCAAGTAAATTTCCTCTACGGACTATTTTGAGATAAAATAATAATTTCATAGAAAAATATATAAAATATATATATAGATATATACTGTATACGCGTATTATTTTTATAAGGAGAGGCATAAAATGTTTTGAAAAAAAATAGAGAGAGGGGGATGTAGAGTTTGTATTCTACACGAAATTAGAGAGAAATAAAATAGAGAGAAATCTGTAGTATTAAATAACTTTCACAAGCCAAATTTTTTTTTATAAAATAGTATATCTTCTACAGTTTATATAGAATGATTTTTAGGATGTGTATCAAAAAAATACAATGAGTAAGATATATGCAAAAAAATTTTTTTCCTTTTTTGCAGTCCGCTTTTATCGATTTTAGCCCAAAAACTCTTGTAAGAGATTTTTTTTCTCCCACAATTAAACGTTTGCCATGGAAATTTCTTAATCCTTCCATGGCTTTAGTTTTTTATTGCAAGGTAACTTTTTCTTTAAGAAAAATTTTATCATTTCAAATATAGAATGATTATATATTTATATAATTTTTTATTTATTTATTTTATTTTTTTATTTGTTTAATTTTTATTTGTTTAATTTTTATTTATTTATTTTTTATTTAATCTTTTATTTTATTTTTATTTATTTTTTATTTAATCTTTTATTTTATTTTTATTTAATTTGTATTTTTTTAATTTTATTTTACAAAGTGTGGATGAAATTTTGTTTTTTCTTTATCAGTCACCTCAAGATTTTTTGGAGCTTTGTGATGCATTACAACGTATTGATGCAGATCTCTTTGAAATTTTGGATACATCTCCTATATTTACTTCCTTTGATGGTATAAATAGTTTTTATATATAATTCTCTATGCATTCATTATTTTTTCTTTTCAACACTGTTTTTGTGGCCTATATTTATTTATTTATTTTTATTATATATATGTACAGACCCCACTGCTTCTATACATGAAGAATGTTCAGAATTTGTTATTCTTTAAAGCTTTTGTTTCTATATATACACAAAAAAAATATTAATGCCAATGTTTTACATTGGCTCTATCTCTTTTGAATTTTATTTTTTTAAATTTTCATTTGGGAAAGATAATGAGAAAAAACTCATGTAAGTTTATATGTTTTTTATTTCGTTTTTTGTTTTTAAAACGAAGATATAAAAAAAATAGTCTCTTATTTTTTTTGCATTCCATTATAGAGTATTTAGAATTTCAAAAAGTATATTCTTGATAAACTATTTTTAATTTTATAACAAACTTTTAAAAAAAGTATATACTTTCTCTTCTAAATCTATGTTGATAAAATTTTTATTAATGAAGATATAAAGAGAGGGGTGGGGGGTGTACGTACACACCGGCGGGGGGAGGGTGTACGTACGGCAACTCTTTGCCGCTTTAAATGAAATAATTTTGCTGCAAATAAATTTTTCTTGGATTCTTCACACATTCTTTTGATTTTACAGATGATTTCTTTTAATATTTCTTAATATATTCTATTTTATGTATTTCTTCACATCCTTTTTTTTACTATTTCTTTATTCAAATTTGGATTTTCTTTAAATGCTAAGAAATGCGCTATGAAAGAATGGAAAATATGAAACAAATGAAATCCTAAAGATTAAAAATAATTTTATTTTCAAAAAAAAAATTTAAAAAGAAATATACGTCAAAATGAACAGTCTCTTCTTATGCCTCAAAAATTTTCAGTTTTTTAAAAATTTCAACGAAGTTAAAAGAAATTTTGAAAGTTTTGAACTCAAATATATCGCATAAAAAATAAAAAGAAACTACGAAAGAAATTTTTTGAAAAAAAAAATGATAACCCCTTTTATTTGATAGCCTCCATATTTCCTTCTTCTTCTACTCTCTTTTTGAAAAAGAAAAAAAAAACGATGGCCATTTTCACTTCAGAAAAAATATATTTGATTCAAAGCCATCCATTTTTTTTCTCTCTTCTCATTTTTTTTTCTCTCTTCTCATTTTTAATTTTAATAAGAAAAAAATCTCTTCTTTCTTCTTCCTTTTCTAAACTTCTCAAAAGTGTAAAAAGTTCTTGTGGTCATGTACATACAGTGGTAGTTCCTTCCCAAGAGAGATATTTTTGAGTCTCTTCATGTAGATTGAAAGTTTGTTTAATAGTTTAAAGTTATAAAAACAGTAGGATAAAAGAAGAGTGTTTCAATTATACTTTTTTATATATATATAAACTTTTCAAATTTTATTTTTCTGTTGCATAGGTATACATTTATTTCAAGAATTGTGAAAGCCACTTGAAAGCTGATAAAAAAAAAAAAATAAAAATAATAATAATGAAAAAATAACTCTTAAAAAAAGACAGGGGGAGAAACTTTATATACAAATCTTAATTTATATAAAAAATTAAATATTTTTCTTTTTAATTAAAAATATTAATTTACCATCTGCATAGCCCATTCTCTTCAACACACTACACATAAATAATTCCACCGCTCGTGTATTCGAATCTCCTTTCCTCTGATAAATATATACAAAACGTTATTTTAAAATTAAGAAAGAAAGAGATGAAATGAGAGAGAGATGAGGTGAGAGAGAGAGATGAGATGAAGTGAGAGAGAGAAAGAAATGAGGTGAGAGAGAGAAAGATGAAGTGAGAGAGAGAAAGAAATGAGGCGAGAGATGAAGAAGTGAGAGAGAGAAAGAGATGAAGTAAGAGAGAAAGTGAGAGAGAGATGAGGTGAGAGAGAGAGATGAGATGAAGTGAGAGAGAGAAAGAAATGAGGTGAGAGAGAGAAAGATGAGATGAAGTGAGAAAGAAATGAGGTGAGAGATGAAGTGAGAGAGAAAGAAATGAGGTGAGAGAGAAAGAGAGATGCGATAAGAGAGAAAGAAATGAGGTGAAAGAGAGATGCGATAAGAGAGAAAGAGAAGAAAAGAGAATGAAAACAATAAAAATGAATAAGAAAAAACGTATAAAAAAATAATTTAATACATTCATTAAATTTCTCATGTTTCCAGCTTTTGTAAAGCCTTCTTTCCTTCGTAAACAAAGTTCTTCCATTCTAATAAATATTTTTAAACCAAAAACAAGATATAAAACTCAATATTTTTGAAATATTCAAACTTACATCTTTTCTATATGTCACATGAGAAAATAAACCCAATTGCTGACGTAATTCATCTTCAGAAGCAGCTTGAGGCAAATCAATTTTATTTCCCAAAACAACAAAAGGTACATCGTAGAGTTCTTGAGTACCCAATAAATGCTAAGAATAATAAAAAAAAATAATCAAAAAAATATTAAAAGATGAAGAAAATTATCCAAACAACACACAAAAATTATCAAAAAATAAATAAAAAAATCATCTAAATAAACTTTTAAAAGCTCTAAAATCAAATTGTTTTCTAAAATAAAATTTTCATTAAAAAAAAAAAAAAAATTGGCTCTCCTACATACCATTTTTATTCTGAGAAAAAGAAGAAATGCATATCAAGAATAATTTCAAATTTTTCTTCATAATTTCTAAATTCATCTCTATCTACCTCACGTGTATGTACACATCGTCCTCACCCGCTTGAGAAATTTTTGAACATCACACACTGCAAAAAGTTTTCTCTTTTTATGTTATAAAACTCAAAAAATTTTCTCTTCAAATATCCTCTCTCATTGAATAAGAAACACACACGCAAATCTCCTTTTCTTCTCAATTTTTGTATAGAAAATCTTAGAAAACTCCTACTAATAATTTTTTTTTAAAATAGTATCAATAAATTTTGATTAAACTCAATATAATTTGTTCTTCTTTTACATTTAATTCTTCTCTTGATTCAGCAAAACGTTGACGATCCGTTGCATCCACCATAAATACGACTGCATCAACGGCAGCAAAATAATCCTTCCAAATTCGACGTGCTGAAAATATTAAGAGATTCTTCAAAAAATGTTTAAAAGAAAAATTTATAAATTATATTTTTGTATGAAAATTTTTCAACGTAAGTAAAAGGAGGATATTAATATTTTTTTTTATTAAAAAATACTCTTCAAACACTTAATTTTTCATACAAAAGATTATAGAGGAAAAATAATACTACTTGAAACTCTTTTCATGCAATTTTTGAATTTCTAGACAATGTAAAGGATTTCTCCTTTCTTCTTTCTTGTTTTTCATGGACTCTCTTTTTTTTGAAACTTTTATTTTTCTTTCCTCTAAAAGAATGTAAGTAGAATCTCAAGAAATTAAAAAAAAAATTTCTTGAGACTCTATAAAGTAGAAATTGGAAGTACACCTGTTTCATGGCCTCCTAAATCAAAGGTGGTAAATCGGATATTCCCAACAATCAATTCCTCAGAATCTTTTATAAAAAACATGAAACCATGAAACATCATATATTCACAATTTGGAATAGAATCTTTCTCTATTCTCTATCTCTACTCTCTCTATTCTCTCTCTACTCTCTCTATTCTCTACTCTCTATCTCTACTCTCTATCTCTACTCTCTCTATCTCTACTCTCTATCTATTCCCTCTCTCTCTCTACTCTCTCTCTCTTTACTCTACTCTCTCTATTCTCTCTCTCTACTCTCTCTATCTCTACTTTCTCTATTCTCTCTCTCTATTCTCTCTATCTCTATTCTCTCTCTCTCTACTCTCTAAGCATGGAGTAGGAGATGCATATAAAGAAAACATTAAAAATATAGAGATGAATATAAACAGTACAAGGAACCCTAAAAAATAAGAGACATCAATGTGTTCTTGAAATACTATAAAATACATTGTTGAAGATTTCTATACATTTTTTTTTCTATAAAAAATAATTCTTACGAGGATGCAACGTTGGCTTATGTATAGCCATTCGATCATCTTTCATCATATGCAGAAGCGTAGTTTTTCCCGCATTATCGAGGCCAAGAAAGAGAATGCGTGCATTTTTATGGGCTATTCCAAGATAAGACAAAAGATCACGAAACCTAATAGCATAAAAGAGAGAGAATCCTGTGTAGGAAGAGGAAGATTTTGTACACATACTATACTATAAAATTCTCTTACTATAAAGCTATTCCTTGTATAACACATGTAACAAGAAAAAAAGAGGAGAAATGCATATCGAGTGAAATTTTTATATAAAAAGAGAAAACGTGAGTATACAGTACTAAAGAAAGAAGCAACACATAGGAAAAAATAGTAGTAGTAGTAGTATTTTTTTTATAGAGGCAAAACAGAACAGTGCATACTTACCACGCGTATATAAACATGATGAATTAAAAAAAATCTTCAAAAACAGGAGAAAGCATTTCAAATCAGAATCTCAACAGAGTACGATCTTCAGCAAGAGAAAGCCTGAAAAGCATTAAAAAATATAATAGTTTTGTAAAAGCAACGCGTGTCTTAACTTTTTGGAGAGGGAGAAATAAACGTCAACTGCGGACTCTATACTCTATGAATAATCAGAGGCTATACGCAAAGCTATTTTCATCCGTTGGGTTCACTTTTTTTGTTTAAACATGCTGTAATTTCCCCTATTTTTCAAGCATAAAGCCATAATTTATCATTGTATACAAAAAATCCTATAGTTTCATGTCTTGGTAAGATTGAAAAGGAAAGAAAAATGATTTAAGTTGAGGAAATAGAGAGATTTGTGTGGAGGAGGGTTCATGGTGCACTCGGTCGTATGTTTCATTTTCGCTCTAAGAAAACAGGAAAACAGTCGGTCGAAGATTTCTCTTGCCACACTTAGATCCAATAGCTATGCTAGGTAGAGAAAAGCACAAAGTTTTTTAGCGATAGCTTAAAATTCTCATCACGATTATTTGAACTTACATCGATTTCACACAACTAATTCCTTTTCTGGAATGCACTAATGTCTACTTTCAAATAAAAACAAAAAGTCTTGTGTGAAGACATTCGCACTACTAATTCAGTTTCCCTGATTTTACCAGAAATAAAAGTAGAAATTTGTAAAACTCTATCCTCGTATATACAATACAGAGTGTTTCCCTCGCAAGGGAATTTGGAAACAAGAGAAAATCACAAAGCGTGTCAACATGCTCAACGTAAGAGACATAAAAGCAGAGATTGTGTATTTTCAGAAAGCATTTTTAAAAAGTAAATCCACGGAATCTCCTGTACACACAAAAGCTATTCTTCTCCATATTTACGCGTTCTATTCATGCTGTAAGTACACACCAAGGAACCCTTTTCCTCTACCCTTGCTGCATCACATCGCAGTATTCGTTTCTCATATGCAAGTTGATTCTTCTTCTCTTTGTACACAGGCATACAGAAAATATTTAAAGGTAGATGAAAGATATAGCCTTTCTTCTTTCCTGTTTTGCTTGCAAGAAATTCAGAGGAGCACTTGCTCGCCTGCCCTCACTAAATGAGAAAAAATGATGCACATTTTAAAAACAAAATTAAGTAGCTATTCATCCTACCGAAGCCTCGAGCTGTTCGATTAGAAGTAAAGCTTTCAAGATAACGCCTTGAAGACTACAAATAAAGAAGAAAAATGGGTGAAAGTGTGGCAGATACAATTTCCTATTTCGTAATACACGAAATGAGGAGGTAGTACAAGTTGATGAATATATACAATATTCAAATCGGTACGAGGGTGGAAAACTCGTCGCGCAAGATTGAAGAGGAGATAAAAAGATGCATGTGTTATTTTCTCTCGATTTGCATTACGCCGGGTACCAACAAAAATATTAACCACCTGGAACAGACATATATTGTAATATTTATTTTTCAGCTATGCCTTTTACTCTTTCTTCGGGGGACGAAAAAATATGCCAATCATCTCTGTGTAGCTGTACTGTATACGGGAGATAGAGCTATCACTATAGCAGAAACAGTCCCCGCGGAAGATCTCTCCACCTGTGCGTGCCCAAGTGCGCATAGGTGTGGAAAATAGTGCACTTCCTTGATGAAATTAATCAAGCAAAGGAAGAGTAACTTAATTATATCCGCAAATCTGTTTATGAAATAGGTTCTCTTTGTTGCGTTAAAATGTCACGTTGCATAATAAAATATAGAAATATCCTATGACGATTACTCATTTTTGGTTCTTTTGCAACTCTGGCTAAAATGTTTACGCCACTGTTTGCATCAACCCAAAAAGAAATCAAGGGGAAATGTTGTCACTATCGACCAATAAGCAAAACTGTAACGACAAATCTTGCAGTTTTCTTATTATCGAAAGCAAATGCGCAATCTTTTTAAATCTCAATTTGAATAATTCATCAATTGAATGTCATTGTGACACCAGTTTACTACCATTGAAATAACAGAGAAACTAATAATTGTTGCATTATCCAGTTATATCCATGTGTAAAAAATATGAGTTGAGCCTCGATTCTGCTTCATATCTGAGAATGGGCATATAAGAACTATACTCCTAATTTTTGTTGTTTATTTAATCTAGCATTTTCAATTAAGTTAATCAAAACAGAGTGTGGTGTTGCAATTGTGAAAATGAGCCTAGCGACATTGTTGATCCCTAATAAAACTCGTGCGAATACACAAAACAACGAACGTTAATGACATTGATAAAAATACTAACTCCACCCCGCGTGTAAACGGATTTTTTTCTCTTTCGTTCTGCCAGTCAACGAAAACTACGGCGGATGGGAGTTAATGTATGGAATTTTGTAAGTTAATGAGGAGTTGAATTAATTTAAGAACGAATTTTATATAAACAAGACTTTCTCGCGCAGAAGAAAGACTCTTCTCGTAGCTACACTTAATTACTAAAAACGATTTGTCAACATCTCCTGTTTCATCGCGCAGCTTTTGTAAAATCTTACATATTTTCTCTACCTGTATCCGAAAGTTAACTTGCAGTGCAGCCAAATACTGTCAACTACTACCTAAGTTAGACTACGCCTATTTTATCTAATCCTACCAACGAGATTGTGCTCGAGAACTTCAAAAGAAGGACATACATGAACAAACGAAAATTATCTTACTGCTAACGCTACCGCAAACAAAATGTCATGAATAATTAATCAAAAATCAAACAAGACAAACAGTGACCGCCAAGCGATCGAAAGTCCAACTGTGGTTAATCTTTTTGAAAGAGGTGAACTTTTAGTGTTATTCTGCATGCAGTGTGCAGTGTTGTTGCAAAAATATTATTTTGCATGCAACGAGTAGTTTTATGTAACTATCGACCTATAGTAGTTATTGTGCCACGATAATACTAGGGTATGTCATTAAATTCGAGAATGGAACAAAGCCTGCATACACTGCAAAAATTTACCTCACGCTAAGAAGTAGAAAATTTCCAACGACTCTCAAAGAAAGCACTCCTCAAATCAATGAAATGACAAAAGCAAGAACTTAGCAACAACTGAGATTCAACTTGTTCTTGTAAGATCAGGGTAATATACATAATTATATGTCTTACCTCATTTTGGCCCGCAGGGCGTGCAACGACGTATTGGAGAATACGTATAAGTTAACGCAGGATTTGAGGGGTAATTGACTCAGTTGCCCTTACAGAGTACGAAGAGCAAAAATTAGCGAATAATGAAAGCCCACGCTACTCCCTCTTTTAAGAAAATATTCAGATCACTTCAAAATTATTCGATAAGTACGCAGTCGCTAAATTACCTAGCCGGAATCATTAACTTATGATTGGTAAATCAGGTCCTGGACCAGGTGATTACAACCGATGACCGATTAACAACAACAAGCATATCGCAGACGATAACAAACAATTGATGAGGGAGACTGAGAAGTATCGGAAGAAGGTGGAATCAATCTTTTGTTAAGTATTGTTTTGCATTGATCGGAAGAACACCTATTTTTCTCATACATTTATCTTTGTAACCGGGAACTATATATGAATATTTTCTTTATTATTTAACATAGCAATGTTCAAACAATATTTAATTGTTACCGTTTCCCGTAGTCACTAATTTTTTTTTTCAATTTATTTCATTTTCTACAACATTAAGATGATTCATTCAAATCAAGTAAATACTATATTTTTCTGATTTACCCTTCACCAACATTATAATTCGCACTTATTTCTTCGTTAATACATTACTTTTTTTATGTCTTCCATGTGAATAATTGTATCATTGCACATTTTATGGCATCAATAACATGAAATTCCCATAACATTCTGTGCTTTCACAGTTTGCCAAAAATGCTTCTAATTAAAAACGTACATTCTTCTGTTCCTTTTTCGGGGTATCATCACAAATACATCTGTCACAACGTTGCATGGAAAGCGAATACTCTAATTGTAATTACTACTAACTGCTACCTAACAACAATATGACAAATTAAATAAATGCTCTGAACTAAGCTGACTAACTTTGCAAATGATTTCCGTTTTTATTTACTACTAAATTGTAAACGTTCCAATGTAATTCGTTGCAATCGTTTGGGTGGATGCATTGGTAAACGCTACAAATGCGGGATCTGTTGGCGACATACGAAAGCTAGTGAAAGGGGGTATCGACATTATTGGTGAGGATGAAGAGGGCAGCATTCCTTTATATCAGGCTGCGTCTGAAGAAAATGTCGGCGTACATTATTTAACAGAGAAGTATGCTAACATTAATGTTGTAAAAATACGTGACTATATATATTCTTTTGCATGAGGCTGCAGCAAGTGGTAAAATAGGAGTTGTGAAATCTTTAGTAAAGAAGGGTGCTAACATGAATGGTGTGGATACAGGTGGCTATACTCCTTTACGTAATGTTTTACAAACGCGACGTGATGAAGTTGCGAAATATTTATCTTCGAAGATAAAAAAAATGAGTACTAAAAATGATTCGATTTTGGCAGAAAGAGTTACTTAATTATATTTGCTGGTTGTTGATTGCAGTTTTTAGAAGATTGGACTGATTTTGTTTACTCATTAATAAGTTGTAATGTAAATTCAACTAAAGTAAATTATTATGTATTATTAGCGCTTCTTTACAGTAGTTTTACGATTTCAGTATTCATATTCTGTTTATGATCATTTTCAAAAATGTTTAGATTTACGCTTTGCTTTTATTTATATGTTGATATTTGATGTACTTTTTAACTTGGGAAATACCGGCGTTGGATGAAATGGGTGTCCGAACGTCAAAAGTACGCCCATGTACGTAATACAGCGCAATTGCCCTTTGAAATTGCAAGGGCGTTTGATTTAAGACTTATTTGTTTTGACAAGTCTACAATTCAATGTAAAATAAATTAATTCGTGTCCATAAGCAAAATATGGCACGATGAAACAGTAAGGGCACATCCCTTTGTAAAATTTATTGCGTTTAATCGCAATTAAAGAAGTTTTTACTCGCTGCAATATACGTACCAAAATATTGTCGTTGCAAATAAAATTGGTTGCAACCGAAAGTGTACATAAGTATAACTAGAAAGAGTTAGAAGCTCAACTTACCCCGAAATGAACTAGGATAATGAGCTCTAACATATTCAAAAATAATTTCTGCAGCTCTTTGCCTCAGAAAAGAATTAGGATTAATTCTTTGAGCTGGCACAAGACAACTAATAGCTATATTGTTGGATTGATCACTCGGCTCAAGCCGAGGATTGCCAATACTTATATAGCAAATCTTAGCAGATGCTAGGGTTGAGATTAATTGCTGTAGAAGTTTTTATTTTTGTCCCAGGAGAGACTAAAGTGTTTATGTTAAGTTAAATAAAGAATTTACTTAGGAATTATTAATGTAGTGTGCGTCTGCAAACTCAAGAAAGAAAGTGAGTGGCAATGTAATGCAATTGTGAGATGAGAGCTCTCCACATTGTGCATCTGTTGCGGTTATGAAACAGAACGCATGGTAGTAACTTGTGATCCGTAGAAGTCAGACCTTACCTTGTTAAATCGTTACGACAGAGCCAGAGGGAGAGACGAATAATACCTGAGAGTATTTCAGAGCCATAGGTTGACTACACGCTAGTAGTGAAGGTGAATAGAGGTTTTAATTGAGGATCTAATTTGGGGTGTCGACGCACTCGAGTTACGAGTTTATTATTAGCAAGACCACTCTGAGGTTGATGAGCTTAGTTGCTCTAGTTTTTTGTTACTCTTATTCTATTTTCGATAGAAGATTATTAAAGATTAAACAAATGAACCTAGTGAGATATATTTATTGAAATAAGTATATCCATGCTCTCAAACAATTAGCAATCTAATAATGTAGGAAAAATAAGTAAGTACATTATTGATTGGCAAATATCATGTAGCCGGAGTCGGTAGATCTCGACTGACAAATCCTAGAAAAAAAATATTACTTTAAAAAAACCCTGGATTACATACATGTTCAGTTTTGTGTATTTGTCTGCTGAAAATAAAAAACCCTTTTTGTATTTGGGTATTCCGACCAATTTTTTAACAATTTAGTACTTTGCTTTTGAAATCCATTTTATTTTTATTATTTAGATGCCGTTTGCTAGCCACCAGAAGTTAATGACATACCACTCCTCGAAACCATCTGCTAACTCATTAATCTTCGCTCCTCGATCTCATTGAATAGGTATTACTATCAAGCAATGGTCTCCTTGTCTTACCTTTATGATTTAAACTTGGGCTTTTTAAATTGTAACCAGCTACGCATTTTTCACTTAGAGCAACCGATATCAGATTAAAAAGTAAAGAAGAAAAAAAAAACATTTAAGCGGTTTCTCTGTGCGTTACCTAACATTCACTTACTAACACGCTTTACTAAAAGCTACACGGAACAATAATGAGATTATCTTTTGAGCGCTCAATTGTGCATCGGAGGGTGCATTGATTGCACCATGCAGAACCTCAAGCTGTACACAACGCGAACAAAGTTCGCTTGTGCTAGCCAAGAAAATAGAATGATTTTGTATGAAAACTTAACCATCTAAGTTTTTCATCTTATGAGATTCATATTTGGTACTCCATTCAAAAAGTGAAAGATAAAATGAATTGGAAATAATTCGTGGTTCTGTTTATCTTACGTAGAAATGGCATTGTAGCGTTTGATGTGATTGTTGCATTTGATTGTAATTTTGCTTGACAGTCATCACTAACAGAAACAATGATTCATTATTAGATATGACATGAAAGGCGAGTCTTACATAATGCGTCGATCGTTTTTCGTCTTTCGACGCTTGTTATCTTGCAAAAAATATTGCCTTCTATATCCGCCCCAAAAATGACAAACGCTTGCCATTAGCATTCTAATCAGTTGCTTCTTTGTGGAAGCATTTTAACGTCGATGCTGTGGCAGATTTGTTGATATAAGAATTTCACAGCTGAACATATTTCCCTATTGCAGGCCCGTCTTGTGGGTTTTGATTCCAAGCACATCAGTGCATGTAATGATCAACAGCTTAAAAAGGCCGTATTGAAAAAAATTAATTAATAGTTAGTCAAAAGTTTGAAAACTGTAAAGCTTTTCTATACCATATTGCATTACTTGTTAATGAAATCTCTTTTCGAACTCTCCCCCCTTCAAAGAAGGGCTCAGAATGAGCACAGTGGTTTTTGTAGTATATAATGGTCTCCTCATGACATGATAGTCAATAAGGGTTTTTAAGGTGATCTCTGCCACGTAATCCTTTTTATGTAATAATATGCAGCACTCCTGGCTAAGGATTTCCACTCCATCGACCTACGCGGGAATCTCTGCTGGTAGTCCTTCGTAAGCTGGCATTGAACAAAGATGGCGAAACCGTCCGCAAAATTTTTTTTCGAAGCATATTCATCAGAATCTCAGTTACTCGAAGCCATTCCCCTTATCCAGAAAAATTTGCCTGAACCTTACACTTTACTATCATACAGAAGCGTGGTCACTTCTGCTCCAGAGGCTTGCTTCTTTGTATGCTGTATTAATAGGCCATATATTCCGTTTTAATGATAGTTCTTTCTTATACTAGTCAGCTGTTCTGTCTAAATTAGTGAATCATTTCTTGCTTAGAAGTACATGTTCCTTAACATGATCGATCGTTCATTTTTCTTTACTATACTTTCTTCTCATTAAATTTTGAGAAATTCATACATTTTGTTTAATAGTAAGTGTAAAGAATATCCACAAACCTGCATATATTACAAAATTAATATATGACTGCAAAGAAGTCTATATGGTTTGATTTTTGTCCTATACAGGCCTATGACAAGGAAACTAAAGAATGTGTCGGAGTTGTTCTGAGTACATTTGAAACAAAAAGGTTCGAAGAGACTCCCCTTTCTGCAGTTGGACATATAGGTATAACTTGGATTGTGTGGTTCTTCTTTCTCGAATGGTGTACTAGATTAGACTCAGTTATTTGGAACAGGCAAACACAACGTGATGTAGTACAGATTTTTGATGCTGTCTGTTTCATAAAGTTTTTAATCATATTATCAGAAGTGTATGTTTTTAATTTTTCAATCGGCAGGCATTTTAGTAGTTGAAAAGTCATATCGTCGATGCAAATTAGGTTAGTTTGAAGCTTATAGTGTCGATTTAGTTAAATGTACAATCTGTATAAATATTTCTTTGCCCTACTTGCCTTCGATTGCTATGCATTATCCGTCATTGTTGCAATTTCTCACCATTCAAAAAATGATATTCTAAATGCAATTTTTGAGGCGTAGATATCTTCAGTGAGAATAGCACAATGTCTTTGTTTTCTATTATTTTTTCAGCTACACTATTAATGAAAAAATCTATGGAGCAATTGTATGAAAAATATGGTGTCAATGAGGTAGGAAATAGGAGATCATGAAAGCTGTCAATTTTCGCTACCAGGTTATCCATGGGCGCATCTCCTCCGTGCCAAATTTTTTTTGTGAGATATTGGAGGATGTGAGTAAGATAAAATAATAATCAAAATGTTGCGTGCAATTAAATATAGTCTTCATGTTGCTTTTTATATGAACAATATCTCTTATGAATGATGTGCTCTTAGGTGATATTAGAAACAGAAACTTCTAATACTGCTGCACTAAGTACGTCGGAAAAAAATGTATAATTTTTGTGTAAACAATTTAGCGGAATTCTTAATGATTAAATACATAAGAAAAGATCAGCGTGGAAGTGCATGTTATACTCTTTGAGTGTTGATATTTGCTACTATACAGGCGTTACTGTTAGCGATTAGTAATTCATTTTTCAGGTTCTAATTTTCAATATTAAACATTTTATATGTCCTATTTCCTTTTTATACAATCTATAAAATCATTTTTTTTGTTTCTGCTCCTATTATAGAACTTTACGAAAGTATAGGCTTTTTCCGCATAAAGTTTTATCGGCATCGATATTTATGTGGATCCGATGCATTTCTCATGAAATTATTTGATTTGAAGAGTGCATTATACGCATATGATCAGATGCTGTTGTAATTTCATAAAGCATAGCCCATAAATCTCTTTGCTTAGCAGCTAGACAGTAAATCTCATTTCAATTCTTAGATGCTCATGCCGAGAATTATTTGCCTTCTGCGGGTGCTTTAGCCATAAATCGTTTCAGAAAAACACATATAGCATTCAATGAGCGCTTCAATCATTTTACATCAATCTAGTAGCATGAATTAGTAAAATAAAATCCTAAAGAGTTTGCAGCATGCACGGTAATCTAGTCCTGTGATTTAATCATGAAAAAGCCTAAATGATTATTTCAGCACTTATATTTTGTGCTGTATTACTATATTTGAATTAAACTGTTATGAATTCGAATCTTTCTTCTGAGAACAAGAAAAACAGCGATTTTTATAAGGAAATCTTGCTGATCCACCTGTATTTGATAGCGATGTCCTAAACCATTGAGGTTGTCAATTACCCAAAATATTTTTTCTCTGCGCTGGAATAGAAGCAATGCATACGATTACACATAACGTAAAAATTAGAAATGTCGATTACCAGATAGAACTAAGATGTATTTGTGCCCGTGTTCACCGTTGTTTTTATAATTGAAGGAAATGCTTTGGGAATAGATGCATTGCATTATGAAGCGAAAGGACGAACGGAAGCATGAATAATCACTGGAGTATTTGTAGTTGTTGCAAGTAGCGTACTTTCTGCACTGGTGCATTGTCATTCATTCAGTTTGGGAAAATTATAACTTGAGCAGGTGCAGTTATTGTCGTCTCGCAGTTTATTCTTGTTCTTTTACGAAGAGCTACTTAGAATGTTCTAAAATTTGTTCGCTCTTGGCATTTGCAATCAGATGAAGAAGCAAAGAATAATAATACCGTAAGACAGTGAAAAACTATTTTCAGCTGAAAAAAAATGCTTTGCAATCAGTTAAAAAGGCTTTTACGGTAGGTTTTCTGCACATCATGCCTTACTTTGTTAAAGCATCACTGTGCAGCATGATTTTATAATTGAACCATGCTACTCATTAAGAAACAGACCCTGTCCGCTATTGAGAGCTATAAATTTTCTACGTGTAGAGTAATAGATTAACCAAAGCCATATTATCTCTTTTGAGTGAATACAATTTTAAAAGGATGGACTTAGATGAGCTTGTAAGCGATGACGCTAATAAAAAGTATTTCATTAAACTCGTAATGCGCGCATGCACATACGAATCCCATCTCTTTTGTATATTAGATGACAATCAGCTACTCTATGAGTTTACTTGCTGTTTGTTTGCGCGCTACTACTCAGAATTTGTTGATCCCATTCGCATACTCGCATTACTGTATACAATAAGCGTAAGAAAATTTCTTATGCAAAGCGATTGAACTTGCTTCGTTATATTGAAGCAAAACATATCAATTATACAATACTTGTTATTGTAATGTACATGATAGGGCGTTAAAATTAGCGCAATAATATCCCAAATTCATAAGAAAGAAAAATGATTAAACTGCACGAAATTATTATTGTGTGTCCGGCAAGTCTTCATTTGAACTTTCCCCAATGACAGCTACTAAATTCGATTTCCTACCCAACAGTGAGAAATCTTTATCTGTTTCTAAATTTGTGGTGTTCTCAGTACTATTTTCTGCCAAAGATTTGGTAACTTTGGCTCTATGAAGTGTCAGCGATTCTTGCATTTCGTTTGTTAATTTCGGCAACTTCACTCCCAGGAATGAAGTTTCTACAATATATTGGAGGCATTCCAATAGTAAACTTTCGTATCGCTGAATTTCTGGGGCAAGCAATTGATACAACAAAGGTGGACGCTTAGGTACATCGAGTGCATCAACCATAAACTGTGCTCTCCTCCATTTATTGTAGGCAACAATATCGTGTGATTGATGGCAACGGTCTCCAAATTGGCAAGAACGACTTTTATAAAAAAAATTACAGATGGGGAAAGGCTCCGCAGTGTAACTCGGGCCATACGTATATAAAGTATTATGCGGACGATTGCGCTTATTTTTCCTGCGATCTTTTTCTGTATTCATAAGTAAAAACAACAACAAATGTTAAGGCTAGTTTTCTTCATTAGTGCTCATATTACTAAATAGTTGTATCGTTTAAAAATGTGCAAGCCAGCGCAATGGCAGTCTATAACACCTTCTCTAGCAGACAAAGAATACAAATTGCTGTTCCAACAAAGCAGGGGAGAATGTTTTAAATATCTAGAAACTTAGTCAAGGACTCCAAGAATTCTAACGTGGGTGATTTGAAATACTTTCAAGTGCTGTCGGTGGCGTTAACAACATTTTCGGTAAGAGTGGAATGAATGCGGATTCGGGCTTTTTTGCAACAAGTCTACGCCCAAAAGCAGATTTCATAGCGTCACGAAGCATTCCTATAAAATTATCAAAATAATTTATAAAAAAAGAGAAAAATTCACTGAATTCAACACCCCAAAAACATTTTCACCGTAACACTGTGTGACTCTTCCGCGATGATTTAAACTGTTGAAATCACGCTTAAAAATTCCAAAGAGAGGTGCCACTAAGAGGAAAACCACGAATTTTCATCTACTATTAAAGGGTATTCACTCGCAATGCAGAAAATTATATTGCAACAAGGTTGGAATCTTTTCAAAGCAAAAAAGGGGAATATTCTGGAAAAAATGTCCAAGGCAAAGGAGAAGCCTATAGTGTAGCGCACAACCATTCTAAAATATGCTTCCACTGTGATGTCTCCAGTAGTAAAAATGATTAGGAAAGAGGCATAGTTCTCTTACTCCCACAAACAGAGATGTTACTTCCTCTCGAATATTTACAAGGCATAAGCTATTGCTTACGTTCCAAGACACTCCGCGATGCTTTCTTCTTGACAATAGCGATTTCTCGTTGATGCGTTGATGCTGCCATCTTCTATTAAGTAGAAATGACGCACATGTAGTAAGAATTCAATGATGACTTCAATAAAGCAAAATTTATTCATTTCCTTTAATAATATACTCACAGTAGAGATATTCTACAGAGACACGACTGCGGGTGGGCTATTAATTTTACTATATCAACTTCAAGATGCAATTCCTACAAAATTTCACTTTTCTATTTATGCAACACAATGAAAAGGATAAAAATCATAGCAATGCTCCCTCCATCATTTAGAAATTACTAATAAAAATGTTTTGTCGGTTTTTCTCCTCCAAAACAGAAAAAAAATATGAAGAGAGAGTAGCGGAGAGAGAGTAAAGAAAATTTTTGCAAATAAAATACCGGAAATCAAAAATAGAGAAATGTTTAGCAGCAGAAACGAAGAATTAGCTTGAATTGAAGAAAATACTATTTTTTTCCAAAGGCATTTACACCGTTTGAAAGCTTTAGAAAAGTCCAAACAAATCTCTCTATTAAAAGATTCGTCCTACACTAAAGATTAATGATCACACAGTAGGAAAAATAGAGGAAACAAAAGAAACAGAAATTTATTTGCTTACTTTTAATTCTATAGTTGCTTTTGTAGGAAAATTTTCTTTTCTAGAGAGGATCCAATTTTTCGTTTCTTGTAGCGAATTTATAATAGATTCCCTAAATAATCACATACAATTTTTTTATTTTTTCTAAATCAAAACAACATTAAACCAAAACCTTCTCTTGATTATACTCTAATGATCAAGCAAACCAAAAACAAAGCAATCCTACAAAATGAGAGCTAGAACAAACCCGCCTCTGTTCTTCAAATGGAGAAGTTGATGAATCGTCATGATAATCAACGGAGCACTGTAGAAGAAGACAGTACATTATAACAATCACTACAGGAAATCAAGTAAACCTTTGAAAAGCCATTTCTGCTTTATTGGCCAAAGTTACTTGTGCTTGGAAATAAATTGCATCCATTACAATGAAAAAATTAGCACTCAAAATTTGATTAAGAGAACTTTCATAAAAATACTTGGAAATATCATTTGTAGATATATGAAAAACAAATTACGAGAAACCAACAACCTAAAATTTTCCAAGAAAGGAAACATAAAAATGTCAAACTAAATCTTATTACTCCCTAATAAAATTTTTCTGAGAATATCTCGCTTTGATAAAAATTAAACAGGGCCATTAAAAGCGCCTAAGCTTCTTTATCTCTAAAAAAAAATTTAAACTTCCTCTTGGCTGAAAACAAAGTCAACTATCTATCATAGGGAATCCTAAAAGTAAACACTGTCATCTCCGGCATACTTCAGCATTAAATTTTAAAGCTAACAGTGTAGAGAAAAAATAATAAGTAGACCTGTATGTACATCCTTCTTCGTCACAGGTAACATGCTCTTCTTCAATGTGCTGCTGCAGTCGTTTTTCTGTAGTATAAACTTTCTCACAGACATCGCAATACGCTCCCGTTTTAGGCTTTACTGGATATCCAGTTTTTCTCCTGAAAACAGAATACCATTAAGGCTCATAAGATCTAAAGAGCAATACTAAATACACGACACATGCATTGCACCAGAGATATATTCACTTTGAAAAGGTTAACAATAAAGAACCTATACTAAGCTGATACTATGCACAAAAAAATCCAAAAAAACAGTTTAAATAAAGGCAAAGATGCATAAAATAGCAAGGGTTTGCTTTGAATGAATATTCCATAGGTTCATCATTCCTCTTTCCATTTCTCACTGCTGGAATTCTGTTGAAGGGGAAGAAACAAAAGGAGGAGGAGGAGTAGAAGGAGGAGGTGGGAACGAAGGATTTGCGGCCGAAAGAGGAGTATATGAAAAATGCGAGGGAGGATTGGGTCTTCCTAAGGTGTAGTCAGACAGTCTTTGATTAGCACAATGGGAATTGGTTACGCTGTTTTCACGCTGCCCTTTTACGGGTGTACAACGAATCGAACAGGAGGGATTTTTCTCAATCCTTTCATTTACTTGCGCAGTTGTAACATAATGGTTGCTTTCAGAGGAGAAATCCCCACGGGATGGAGGTGGTGGTGGCACGGGAAGCTGTGTTGGCGGGGGAGGAGGAACCGAATGCGCAGAGTATGCAAAAGCAGTTGGAGTTGGGCGACAAAAAGCAGAGAACTGAGGTGCATAGCTACAGAAAGGAAACGAAGGAATACTAGAGAATGTAGGTCCTCTTTTTGAAGCCAGCCAAGGCATTGGCGCTGCTCCGCGCTTCATGGGTGCTGGTGGTGGAGGGTAACTTGGTTGACCAGGCGGACAACTAGACTCTGGTCTCCCCCGCTCCACAATACTCTTCCATGCAAGACGATGAGACGACATTGTATAAGGTATGCGATTGACGAGAATAAGAATGCATTAAAGCCTAAGTATGCTCCGAAAATGCTTTTGATCAGTTGGAGCGATGCAAAAGCAGATACTGCGATAATATAGCCATTTGAAAGCTTACCCAAAAAAACGCTGCGAAAGAAAAGTGTAATTTTTCTTCATTGCAAGATACATTATGAAAATAATTCTGCATATTACAAGCAATCGTTTAAGAAGTATATTTTTGGCAAGAAAAAGTCATCGATTTATAAATCATACTGAAACGCTGCAGTAATCAACAGTTTAGTTGCAGATCTACAAGTCCACTGAAGAATTTACATATGTAACGCATGAAATAACTGTAAAGTACCTCAAGACATCGCAATTAATTTTGCTAACAAGCAAAAGCTTCAAATCCGAGCAAAGGGCAGTTCCTCGAATTGCCGATTGGCGTATGCTTTATGATTGAGCACAATATTCATGTTACGGCTTGATTAGAACATAATCTAAAAAGATATCTACTAAAATCTAGATATTTTTTTCGGGCGATGGGAGTAAACTGCAAAATGACAAGCGAAATAAAGTTGCTAAACAATCATGTAGTTTAAAAAATTGAACATAACTTGTAATTCGCACTTCATAATTTCGAGATATAAGCTACTGAGGTGAACTTGCATTATCACTTCTGCATTTGAGCAGCTGAGCATTTACACTGCTAAAGATGTATATGTTAGGGCGAAGTTGCAAAGCACAACAAATATCCTCTTTCTAATTTTTTGTATTGCACACAAAAAGCTGTCCATTTTTAAAACCACATAATGGTGAGTAGTGCCACCACAAACACCAACATGACCTTTCTGCACCCTCGAGGCGGCAATCCTTTTTTTCTTAAAAGTAAAATAACAGGTGTTATTGTCAGAAATTCATGCTAGTACAATTCCATATACTCATATTTAATGTTTTTAAGATGTATTTTTCTACGAAATGGCAGTGATTTGAGTGTAGTATAGTGTTTGAGCCATTGCAATATTCAAGTTTTGGCTTCCGATAAGTTAAGAAAATGATCATTCTATAATTAATTTCAGCATGGTGTCAATCATATCTGCTAGTATCCATATTTAAAAATGAATCAATGTTGAACAGCCCTCTTAACAACAAACTGAAACTTTGCAATCTATCGCAGTGTGAAAATGCTGCAAAAATTGGTAATAACATTTGCTTTTTCCAAAATCTGTTTAGCATGCAGTCTTGCTATTTGTTATAATTTAACACAAGGGCACGCATTTTGCTCATTACAAGAAGGAATGACTACAAATAAACAGAAGTAAATATTTTTTTCTAACTATTTACTACAGCTTTGATACAAAATGACACCTTTAGGTTGAAAAGAGTAATTCATTTAAATTATTCCTGAGAATCAGCTGGCGTGCACATATTTCTAACAATTTCTTATGGTGCAAAATGAACCGCTCATATTTTTATATCCTAACATTGAGTTGAATCAAATGCATGCAACCTAAACAAGGCAGAGAGCAATTCTCTACGCTAAGCTGGACGAATCACATGCCGGCGAAGATACGCAAATCAAACAACATTCATTCTTTTACAGCGTGCATGCTTCATTGCTTTTCTTGAAAAGATATGCTTCTCATGTTGATTAACTAGCAGATTATAAATAAGAGAAATGATATAGGACACGCGGTTTTTCCATTTTAATTGACTAATAAAAGGAATAATTTTGTTTGAATCTATCGTGTTAATTATGAACCATACCATCCTTCAGAATTCCCTATGATCTAATTACTTTTAAAGGAGTACATAAAGTAGCGGAGGAAACCCATTTATTTTGTTTGCGAGCGGAAGCGGTTCAACTATCAACTTTTAGTTATATAATTATTGTAGGGATAATCGATTACTTGCCAAGCATTTATCATTGCGCTCGGCTATATAATTGAGAAGTTAGCAAAAATTAGAAAGCTCTCCTTGCATCAAGCACAAAAGGAATATGAGTATCCACTAAAGAATAACATACAAAAGAAGGATTCTCTCTCCATTTTGTTAAAATCTCTTTAACATGGCTATTCTTGTACAAAAGGATTTGAAATTTCCTCTGTTCCTTCGGCGGGAGAGACAAGAATAATCTGCTCATACAATATACAAAACAGAAACCGCATCTGTGGGATATGCTACACCAACAGTGATGATACAACAGTACAAGTACAGAAGTAAGAATCAACAATAGGAAGAGATTGTTGAATAACATGCCGACACCAAGTAACACTCCCACTAGAAATATCTCCATTTCTATTAGCAACAAAATCATACTAAAAACGCAAATTTTACGTTTTTTTCAAAAAAATTCAAAAATAAGATCAACCTGTAATCATTCAAATACTTCCAAAAAAATACACTCTCTACGTGGATGCTTCCAATCTAATTCAAATATACATAAGCAATCCTATATGGATAAAAAGGTACATACATATGGATAAAGTTATACCCATTAAATTTATAATATAAAAAAAAAGAAAAAGCATCGCTCATCCCATCTAGTGATGAAAATGAAGCAGATTTGTCACTAAAGCATAAAAATGCACCAAAATTTCAATTGACCAATGAAAAGTAATGAGTAAGCAAATACGCCAATGACAACATATAACGGAGAGATTAGTATAACCTAAGCTATTTCCAATACTTCTATAAACAAACAGTCTGAAAAAGAACGGCAAACATGCTTTGTTAAAAATTTCTCTATTATTACTACATCATTAATCTTTCCAAAGCTGCGAAAATCTTTCCATAATAATCACTACAATGATATATATCGTAGCCATATATAGAAAAACATTTGGAATCCCTTATTACAATTCTACTGTACATAAACATACTGCAGTTCCACGAGCAACTACCAATCCCAGAGGTCTTGTCTGATTCAATAATTTGTAAGGATCTTCTGGATCTACTCATAATAAAAGTTATGAAGCATCGCATGAATAAAGATACTGAAAAATTCCTTAAGTGCTCATAATAATTCATAAATAGATCAACTCTAACGAATGCGCCTAATAGAGCTGTACCTCTTAAATATTCCTCGGTTTCATCCAAAACAAGATTGGTTACTGCATCATGCCCTTTTAGAATGCCGCTTACTGTAATGAAATAAAACAGAGCAGAGATTGCTCTCAGTGTGTTTTGACATAGATACAATTTTCTTGAAAATGAAAGAATGCTAGAAACATCTTTATACAACGACACAAGCACTTTCAACCATTTCGGTTGATTCCTTCTCGAGTGTAGAAATGTACGCCGAGAAAGAAAGCAGTGCATTGACATAACTTTGTTCCTTCTTTGCTAGTAACAACTTGTATTTCAACAAAATGCTGCGAAGAAGACTTTCGGAAATGATTCTATGAGCTCAGCATACTACAGAGCCCAAAACAAGCTATTCTTTGGAGTTGTAGATAGCACTAGAGACTGAAGAAAAATTAAACCGATAAAATACTGATAAAAAAAATGGTTTCTACTTTAAAAAAAACTATTCTTGTCTAAACTTTACGTTAAAACAGGAAAACACATGCTGAAAAACTAGTATCACAAATAGCCTTTAAACAGTAAGGGGGAAATAATCAAGAAAATACAGAGGGAATGAACAAATAGGTAGTATGAGCTGTGAGCTGACCTTCTCTACCGCCTGCAAACTTAACCCGCAGTCGCTTATTCAGCAAGCGATCCATTTCAAGTACGGACTTGATCTCTTTTGACATTTTGATTGAGCAAAGTTGATTTGAAGTGGAAGACACGGAAATGTTGCGATTGAAAGGGAGAGTGTTCCTAGAGTCACTCGTCTATGCAAAGAAAAAGGAATTCTTTAAGAAGGGAGATGATATAGGATTAGCGTGTACACCTAAGCTATTCTCGGCTAACTCCTGTTATATTTGAACTCTTCTAACGCAAAAATGTAGGTAGAAATTCATGCCCCTCGGATAATTTCACTCAAGCTGGAAGCATGATAAAAAGTATTGAAGAAAACATGCAAATGCTTTGCTCGCTGTGCTGCCACTTAAAGCATCGAAATATGACGAGAGAAAATAGTTTTAATCAAATGTTGATATTTCATTCGATGAATTGAACGGGAGCAGCCGCGAAACTTTTGACTGCGCAACTTTGCGCTGTGCGATTGTGCAATGAAAAATTTAAAGTAACATGACATGCATGTCGTACTTGCAATACATATAGCAAAATCTCTTCTTGTATACTGCCAATAAATAATGGAAAGAGTTTCTGATAAATAAGTATACTACTAATATGCATTACTCTTTCATTTTCATATATTTCCAGTGGAAGAAACATAGCAGTTGAGCAAGTTTTGCGTAACTTCTGCTTAATGGATGAGATTGTAAGTATTATATAAATGTGGCTATACCCTTCTCAACAATTTCATAGCATCAGCTTAAACTTAATTTCAAGAAATTGCGTTTACTTGTTACATAAAGCAACTAAATGTTCTTTTTTTGGAGAGTGTTAGATAGAGATAATGCTAGCAACCGGCAGTATATGTTGCATTTGTATGGACCCACCGTTTTTGCCACTTTCAAAAATGTGCTCACTCTTTTTACTAGCATTCTGGTGAGAAGCATTAAAAATCGTTTCTATAGTAAATTGTGCTTGCTTGAGACTACATATATTTATATAATAGACATCTTTCAAAACGAATTAAAAAAATATTGTTTAAATATTTTATTTGTCACCGTTAAACCTTGGACACAGTATTGAGAAAGTAAGAAAGCTTGCATACAAACAAAATTATACTCAAGCAGACAAATATTTTAGATAGCACTCACTTATATTAGCAGGATTATTTTGTTTTTATCTAATTAAATCAAACTATCCAATCATGATCCTTCTCGCACTTGTTATCACTTATGCTGAACAATCATAAACTATCTCCTTCAGCTATATGGTAACTTAATCACTCTTGCAAAGACACACATGAACATATTTATTCTGTGCCATATAAGCAAGTCACTTTTGTTGTCCAATTTGGCTTCTATTGATTGCGGTAGCTACAAACAATTTGGCTTCCCGCAAACATATATTGAATTTGTCTGACGGCGAAGTCATTACAATGGATGTCTGGTCATTTTCTACATTTTTCGCTTTGACTTTTGGATTTTCCTCTAACTGGCTACGCTTAGCATATTTATTAACGTGAAAGAAAATTATATTCTGATTGATTTCAAAGATAAAAACATTTAATATGGCCCCAGAGGATAGTAGCGCAGTACTCGTTACTCTATTCATGTTTCAGAAACCCACGTACAAAGTGAAATTTCCATAACGACAGTCAAGCAAATATGACTAACGTTGCAAAATTCATATGCAATAACATGTTTTATTGTGTGAAAGTGCCAGAATACTGTAAAAAGGAAAATAATAAAATTCCAGGCATTTACTAATTAATAAGCGCAGATGTGAAATAATCTCTATAAGAGTTCACGAACATCGGAGCCTATTAGAAAAATAACAAATGGGAATTTGTTGTTCGCAGCAAAAAATGAGGAGAGGGTGTGAACATAACTTTAGATTACCATAACATGGAATCCACCTAAATTTGGGTTTTGGGAATAAAAAAAGGAAACCAATGGACAAATTCAGTCGCTATATGCCAATTCCCTTACCTCTTTCTGCATGTTCTGATTGTCACTCCATCCAAAGAAACTTTTGCTAAATATAGTCATTATAAAGTGCCTTGAAATGCCATTGTTACTTTTACTTCCCTATACCCGCAAACGCTATATTTTTATTTACCCAACGGGAAACCAACAAAATGCCAAGTACTTAAAGGGTGCCGTCGAGAATAAAACCAGCATTATTCTTCCTAAAATATCATTCCTATCCATTTGTGCAATATCGAGATAGATGATGTTGATGATTCATAAAAATGCACCAATTAAAGTTTCTACAAATACAGTATAGGACAGATGATGAAGAATACAGCAATGAAAGTATTTAGAAGATGTGTGCTCCAACGGAAAAATGGAAGGAGCCCAAAGTGGGGATATTACTTAAATTATGTTCATTCTATGCTTATATTGCACCGCTTATTTTCCAATACAAAATTCTTGAAATATACTCTCTAAAATTTCGTCAGATTCGACAACTCCAACAATTTCCCCAATTTCACGTGTAGCTCTCCTAAACGTACAAAAAGCAAAACATGAAGATTTTCTATATGTAACTTTTATTGAGGTGACGACAGGGGCTTCCCATTTTACAGAAAACATAGGCAAATACTGAATGCATCAATGGAAACATGGAAATGTTAATACAATGCAACACGCTTCAAATTTATTTTTCATTTTCACTTCTTTCGCCTTATTTCGTATTCTTAAAAATGAAATATGCTGCAAAAAATCGATAAAAAATGAAAAGACGAAGCGTTATGTAAAAACAAAGTGCAACAAAGATAGCATGTTCTCTCGTCCACTTAACGTAATACTGAAACCATCCAACTACAGGTTGCCCTAAATTTCATTCTTGTAAAGATGGCTGCACTTATCATCGATTACATTGTCCGAGTGGTGTTCCAGCACATATTTCTCATCAAATTTTTTTTATCGATTTTACTCCAGTTTTTCTTTCCTCTACCATCTGAGTTTTACCCAATTTCATTTTCCTTTATTACTCTTTATTGTTTTGCTCACGTAATCTATTTTTTAATGTCTCCTATGACTATCACATTTTCTTGTGAAACTCTCTTACTTATGCCACACGTGTTAGTTTATCTTCGTCCATACTTCTGCAAATCTACACATATTGCTTAATTGATGGATTCTAACGTACAAAAATTCTTTTTCATTGCCAATATGTAAAGAAAATAAACTCAAATAAGTGAATTCTTTGTTAAATCGTGAAATTTATAAAAATTTGCAGTAAAAATAAATAAATAAAATTTTCCTCTTCGCATTAAAATTGAAGAGCGTACAGAGGACACTCTAGCAGAAATAATAAAACTCACCACAGTTCTTCACATTGTATTTCCAAAGAAAGAATAGATGGATCTATTTGAATGATAGACAGTTGAAGAGATTTTTTTGTAAAGTATTTTCATTATTTTTTGAATGATAAAAAAAGATTTTTCATAAGCAAAATATATGAAAATAAAACTATTTTTTTTTATTGTACTTGCAGACTCTCCCTAGGATTGGTTTTCATTATACAGTGCACCAAATGAAAAAATTATTTAATAAAATACTCTATTTTCTGCCTAGAGATCACTCACCCTAAAAATTTCTTTTATCCTTCATTTTTCAAAAAGAAAATAAGAAGTTCTCAGGAAAAGAGATACACTCCTCTTTCCTTATACAAGTTTTCCTACCAAGGATAGGCTCCTCTAAATCTTTTGTATAGACTTCATTGAATATCGATTTTCTGACGTTGTCAAAAGTTTGATCTCTCTTCGTTTTCCAAATCTCTCCTCTTTGATTTTTTCATTCTGAAACTGTAAATTTTAACACCCCTCAATAGTTTCTAATAGCTGTAGTAGGGCTATGAACTCTCTCAAGTAATCCCTCTGCCATCTTGATGAAATAATAATAATTTTAAATAAATAAAATGCCATCGTCTCTATCTAAGCAAATCTCCATTGCAATTCTCTGCCTCTTTTCCAATTGACGATATAAATAAATAAGAGAAATAAAATGCAAGCACACACTCAAACGTTAATAAGAAGCAAATCCTGTAACTCTATTTTTTTAATTTTTCAAAACATTTAAACCAAAATAATAATATTTTACCAGATACTATCGTTTCCATGGCTAAACAAGCTCTCTGAAGATGATGACGATAACGTTCTCTCGTAATAAAGGGAGGAATTACATCCGAAGGCTCTCCATTGAAAGAGGGAAGTGTAGGAGAAACAAATGCTTCTTGTAGCTGATGCTTCCATTTCTTTAAAAATGATGCAAATCCTTCATCAGTTTTGCAAGAAATCCATGAAAAATTACCAAAATTAGCAATTTTTTCAGTCAAAGAAGAGGGCCAGTAGCCATGAAGCGCCGTTTGTAGTTCTCTCTCCACTGTTTCCATAGAAGTAGATGAAAAAGACGCATTATGAGGAGCAAAAGATACTTTTCTCCCCTTTAAATTCAAAGAATTCAACAAATCCGCTTGATTAATAATTATAAAAATAGTAGGAAAAGAAGAAGAAGAATCCAAAATAGACATTGTATCCTCATTCTTATCTACATTTACGGCAGTTTTATCCACAAATACATGCGAAGGAAGAAATTTTATCAACGAAGATTCTGCAGAAGAGAACCTCTCCTTCAAAAGTTTTCCAATTGTTTTCACTTGATAAGAAATTTCTGTGGGTTTGAGTATAAGGAGTAAACTCTCTGCCTCTTTCATAGAATACAGCGCACGTCGAATTCCCTCCTCTTCAATGAGGAGGTGTGATGCCAATGAAGATATTGAAGAAGAGAAACAGGCCTCCAAAGAATTTTCCTATATTCATAGAAAACTAATGAAGGGATGTCATTCAATAGATCTAATGCAAAAGAGTGAAGGAACACATTTTTATACAAACAAAAGGAAAATAGTAAAATGGGCATATTTTATTATAGCATTTTTTTTATTAAAAAAAATGAAAAATTCAGCTTTATCAACAAAAAATAAAAAGAAATACTAAAGAACCGCTCGCTGCTTCATAAAAAAATTGCAAATTATACTTGTCAATCACCGTAAAAATTTTCTAGATAGTCTCATACGTAAAAATAGCGTCACTTTGTCTCTTTACATCTAACTTTTGAAAAGTTTTCTTCTCTCTTCCTTTTCCTCTCTTCTTCCTCCCCTCTTCTTCCTCCTCCTCTCTTCCTCCTCCCCTCTTCTTCATCCCTCCCCTCTTCCTTCTTCCTCCTCCCCTCTTCTTCATCCCTCCCCTCTTCCTCCCTCCCCTCTTCCTTCTTCCTCCTCCCCTCTTCTTCCTCCCTCCCCTCTTCCTCCTCACCTCTTCTTCCTCCTCACCTCTTCTCCCTCCTACCCTCCCCCTCCCTCCTCCCCTCTTCCCTAACTATCAAAAAAAATTTCTACAAAAACAACAAATAAATAAATAATTCTCTCTACAGTAGACCCATGATAACGAAACCCTGTATGTACATTTCTCTCCTGTAGTTTCAATGGTGTAGAGAATTCTCGTAATCCTGCTGTATCCATAAGAATAAGAGGAAGTTCACCAAGCTCCAAATTACCACTCAAAACATCACGTGTAGTTCCTTCCATAGGGCTGACAATCGCCTTGGATTTTTGTAATAATTTGTTAAATACAGAACTTTTCCCTACATTGGGTGTACCTACAATGGCCACTTTTAAACCTTCTCTTAAACTTTCACATCGTCTAAAAACAATAAAATAAAATCTTTATTTGCAGCTTCAAAAAATAAATAAAATTATCCTAAAAAAAAAAATCCCATAAAATTTGTGTATTAAGTAGTAGTTATTTTATTCTTTTTTATTTTTTATTTTTATTTTGAATGTCTATCTTTTTTATTTTAAATAAAAACACTATTATTTATTATTGAAAGAATTCCATCAGTGAAGAAATTATTAATAAATTAAAAAACATAAATAAAAATATGTATTCACTCTACCGGCTATCAGAGAGATGCTGTTTTATTTCCTTTAGTAATATAAAAATCTTCTGTTGAAATCTCTATTTTTTTTTTTAATAAAAAATAATGAAAAACAAAAAATATAAAAAACAAAAAAGAAGTAATAAATAAAGAAAATTTTTAAAAAAAATTATCGCCTTAAAAATAAAGAAAAAATAAATTCTAGCAACAATATTAACATTTTTTAGATTATAATATTTTTATTTGTTTTCCTTCTTCTCCAATTTACTACTTCTTTCTACTCTCATATAAAAATAATATGAGTAAAAAGAATAATAATAACCTTCAAAAGTGTGGACTCATTAATAGAATTTTGAGTATCTTCATCAGAGAAATCAAGGATAGCTTCCATCCATCCTAAAAGCTCTACAAGTTGTTTTCTCCATCCATTATAAAGTTCAAAATGTACACCATTCATCTAAATAATAAATATATAAATTATACACACTCAAACTTATAGAAGAGAAGAATAGACTGGATCAATAAATTTTTTATTGAAAGAAGAAAGTTTAATAATAAAAATAAAAGAAAAAAATTATTATTATAAGAAGAAAAAGAAAAAGAAAGGAATGTTTATTTATTTATTATTAAAAAAAAAAATGGAAAGGATTTTATAAGAAAAAAAAATAATTGAATAGTATAAGAAAAAAATAAAATTCACACTATATCCATGCATAAAAAAAAATTATAAAACTAATAAAAATAATCTACTTACAAGCCTCATAAACTATAAAAAAAAAATTTCAAATGTAAAGTTTTCATATTTTTCATATTCTAATAAAAAAAATAAGCAAATTTTTTCAACTCTTTCTTAGAATTAGAAAAACTTAAAATATTTTCAAAATGCAAGGAAATGAAAAAATAAAAAATATTCATTCCAATTTATAAATATTATTATTTTTTTTTTAAATGAATAGATTCCTCCATAAAATAATAAAAATTAATGAAATATTTTTTTATAGTCGTATATAATCAAGAAGTATATATATAAATTTATTACTTGAAGCAATGCTTGTTGCTTCTTCATAGAGGTAGTAGATTTTAATAGATCTGCTAAACCTTCCATCTAAAAAATAAAAATAAAAATTGAATAGAGTAATAAACAAATATTTACAGAATTTTAAAAAAATTATTAAAAAATTAAAATAATCGCAGAAATATTTCAAATTCATATTTTCGCCTATGGCTATCCCTTTGTAAACATCTAAGATATACTGGCAAAAAAATTTTATAAAATAATTTTTATAGCTTTGAATTTTTTTTCCTTCTGCTTTTGTAAATTTCTATTTCTTTTCAATCCTCTTGAATGTTACTCTACATGGAAGGATTTTTTTTTTTTTTATAATTTTTTTATTTTCTTTTATTTCCCAAATACTTTACTATGTAAACTTTATCCTGTGTAAAAATAAACTAAAGAATGCTGGTGGATGCTCTTTCTTTAGTTTTTAGAATCTTAATAAACATTTTTTGTTTTGCTTTAATAAATTCTCATTTAAAGTAAAAATAAGAAACAAATTCACCTTTAAAAGATTCATTCTTCGATTCATGAAGGCACGGCGAGTAAATTCACCAGGCTCAGCAAAACGAAGAATTGGAGCAAAGGAGGAATCCTCTGAAGATTCTATATGTAAATGCATCACAGAATTCAATTCTGCTAAGGTTTTCAAGAAATCTCGAACGACAGCAGGACTTCCATGAAGATGAAATTCCACCACATCTTCTCCTGTAAAAATAGACAAGAAAATTGAAATTTCATTAAAAAAAATATATATAAAGCTGGAGAGAAAACTTCAAACACAAAATAATTACAGTAGCATTTCGATTGAGCATGCAAATTAAAAAAAAAAAGAAGAGAAATGATTAGAAACGATAGTGATGCACATACTTTTTGAAATAGTTTCAAGGCTTGCCTCTTAATGAAAAAAAATGCAAAAAATATATTAAACACCCTGTAAATGTTTTTAAAAAATTGTACAAACTCTCTTAAAAAATTGACGGCTGAAAAATAATATAATTTACCATACGTGGCACCTTCTCTCACTATTTTCTCTCTTTTTTCTTGTATTCTGTGATGGGTGTATACACACCTCTCCAACTTCTGGAAAAATTTCAGCGTTACAAAGTTCAAAATAAAGATGTAACTGAGTGATGCGTTTGCTTTCGATTGCCCCTATTAAATATAATACAATCTGTAGAATTGTATCATGTAGGCCTACACTTTATGATAGAAAGAATCATTTCTTAAAGCCATAACATCCACTGCGCATATATAGGCTGACATACAACTTTCTCCACTGATTTTTCTACAACACCTTTCAAATAGAGAGTAGTTTCATTTCAGCATAAGTTTCTGAAAAAATCAATAGGTTACGAGGCTTGCAATATAATAGTTTCCCCATACTTCTCTTGCACCTGATACCACTCAAAATGATTACGTCTATTCCACCTGTATAACTATTCGGCTTTGGAAACCAAAGTATCATAGCCTCATCCAAGATGGAATGAGAAATTGGTGAGTATAACGGTCGAACAATAGCCACGCGAGGTTTAGGGAACCGAGATATGGATTCGTTCTTGGAAGCAATCGTCAGCTGCGGTTGTAAAAAAGAAAATAAACACGGCCTAGCCAGAGGACCCGAAAGGCGAATGATTGTAATAGCTGTTGGTTTCGTAGGTACTCCAGAAGAGACGGCAAAAATTGTATCCTGATTTACAGCTGAGCTATTTTCAGAAAAAAGATGAGTTTTACTAAATGTGTAATACCTCCTGAGACAATTTCCTCGCAGAAGTGCACAGCCCCTGGCTGGTGCAAGAGGTGAAGACTTTTTGGACTGTAATCCAGTTTTTCTATTATGCAGATGCATTCTTGAGTAAGAAATTCGGCTCATACTGCAATGGAGAGGATTGCCAATGAAACACATTGCTTGTGGAAGGGAAGAATTGCATATAAAAGGAAAAATACATGCTGGTCTAACGTGGATATTACATACTATACTACTGACGATAAAAGCGAGGAGAAACACACGAAAGTCCGTGCAATTACAGGCTTTTGAATGGCGAGATTGCATAGTAAGAGAAGAGAGGGGTATGAGCCAGCCCAATAATAAAAAAGCAGCGAGAAAACCATTTAAAAGATGAAGTTTTGAACTGAAAGAATGAATGGCTTTGAAGTTGATTCGCGTTCTGTCGTGACTAGGAGCGAGAGGATTAAAGGTGCTAGGGAAATATAAAATGAAACTGGATCCGGGTTCCTATTATTGCAATCATCAAAATGGAATAGCTTACAAAGCTTCAAAAATAAGACATATTAGGAATCATTTATGAGAAAGAGATCTATCCTGTACGCTGGCTGCATTCTCTAGTAACTAGTTACTCGACATTTACTTGAATTGGTCAGTCAACGTTTTAGATTTTGTCTGTTTCAAGTGATAGGATGATTCAAAAAATTTGATTACAGAATATATATAACCGCCATTAAAATTGATAAAATCACAGTGAAATATCGTGTAAATACAAACATAATAGATACAAGAAGCACGAAGTAATAGTAATTGAATGCATTCGGGGATGATTGCGCTGGACTGGTAAATGAAATGCTTCTGCATCTTCGTAATGGCTATCAAAGGCATTCCCGATATTCAAATCCATCTCACTGATGCAACTGTTTACAAAAAAGAGAACCGGTTCATTTGTTCTTCACTTGAATATATCTTATTGTTAAAGCTAAGATGACCAAGTAATATTTAGTTATACCTAATTTTTCTGGCGTAAGGCTGTATTTCAAAATATATATTTCTTAGTAGAAAGAGCAAATATAAAAGGGAAATGCTTGCAGTTTTTAAATTCAAATGAGTGATGATGTGTCTAGCCTCACTATATAAAAGAAACCATTTATCCTAAATCTGTGAACTCAAGATATAATACCCAAATGTGATTCAAAAACTTGTGATAGCTACAAAATTTTTTAGAATTGCTGTAATTCGATGAGCTTTTTTTGTTAAACGTGTAATAATTGAGTTGTTTTCGATACAGCAAAAGTTAATGGCATTGTAATTGAGGTGAGGAAAGCTTGCATCTAATTGAACTGGCGCAATAGCAGTTAGGAAAAAAGTTATTTTCCGTCTGTCAGAGACACTAAGATGGGATAGTACATAGTGGAATGAATTTGGAAGATCTAGCTAAGGAATCTATTTGAAAGTAATATTTTTCCTTTTTATTTCCAGATAAAAAATGAAATTTAATTTTTCCAAAAAAATGTTTTTTCATGCGTTCTCTGCTAATTTATCTTTTTCCAAATCGCAGACAGATTTTCTAATTTATCCAATATGTAAAACAGAAAATGCTCCATATTCAATATGAAAAATTGTGGACGGATAATCTTGTTGATCTACATAAGTCGCCATGTGTAAAAGCACGAAAAATTAAGCATTAATACGCTTTAATGGAAAAATTGTACGGATTCCGGTGCATATTAAAAACTTAGATAAAACAAAGTTACGAAAAAGTGACAGTTGCAACCTATATCATTTTCTACTCACAATATATATAGCTATATCGAATGCGAATATTTTTTATAACAAAGAATAAAATAAAAGCAAATGTGAAGTGATTTATATCAAGATAGTTTCTGCACTGAAATTGTTTCATAAAAAATAAAGACTTTTCAATGTTTTTGGCGTTTTATGATAAACAATGATAGATTTATACAATGTATTCCTGAAATACTTAGATTATATGTTATCAAAAAAATTATTACTTGAGCGGTCCGAATCCAATTTTATGTACCTCTCAATGTACTGCATATGTTTTTATAGAAGATAAAAGCATTCAATTTAGCAGCAGTATGTTGGATGCATTGGCTTTTATTTAACACATAATTGTGTATTTGTAATTCCAACCAATAATTGGCTATAAAACTATTCCATAAAAACCATGGTAATACTTTCATTGCACATATAAAAATGAATCATCCCTCGGAATTTATTATTGTTAAAACGGTTTTTTTGCTACAGAAAATTTCCCATTTTGTGCAACTGAACTCAGAACTTGTGTCAAAATTATCAGCTAATAAATGTACGTAATAGCCAAAAATCCCCTTGTTTCAGAGAAAATTTCTACTATAGAAAATTTCACCCTCGATCGCAATGCAATTTCAAGAAACATGAATCCTGCATTAAGCATTTTTGTTCGTTGGTTTCTGATCTTCGGAGCAGCTGTAATACAAAAGTTTGATAATTTGGAATATTAGCTGTATTGTAATATTGTTCAATAAAATCATGAAATCTTTTTTATAATTATAAGTAGCAGCTATACCAAAAAAAATTTTCAGTGAATAAACAATCACGAAAATAACAAAGCGGCTTCTGCAACTATAAGGAAATGTGACTCAGTTGCACGAGTAAAGTATCTTTGCAGTAAACTAACAGATTTGAATGAATTTTTTTATCTTTTACGTGTCAAGCTAAGTAAGAAGCGTAGTCTGGAATATTTTCAATCAAATATAATTTTCTCTAACGGCAATACTTTATACATCACCAGCATGTTTACTGCAAAAGGCTAAAACTATTTATCAAAAAAATGCGGACACAAGAGTGTCAATATGGCCGAAATAACATCTTACAATATAGGGCAAGCTTAGAGTAATGCTCTTATAAGAACTTTGAAACAATTGATTTGATTGTGTCCACATAAGCTGAAACAATGATAACGCTGCAAGTCTTATAGGGTCTAAATTATTGCGGCTAACTTATGTTATTAACAAATCAATTAGCATTCTCTAACCCATCTTTACGTCTAAGCCGATTATGTTACACTTAATAACACCCCCAAGATGAATAAGGTAGAAGAGAACTTAGGAATACTTATTCGAGACTGGGTTGTACTTTTCTATTTTTTCATGTTGCGTCGAAGACTATTAAAACTTTAAAGCGAGTTTTGTTTTTTCCGCTTATGTTTCTATCTAAATCTTTCTTTCTTTTTCTAAATAGGATATATAGAACACGCTTCTTTCTTAATAAATTGAATAAAACTTAATTACTTTCCTATCGCAGAAAAGCTTCGATTTTTTAACTAGCGGAAGTCAAAAATTATCGATTGGTGAAATGTAACGTACTGAGATATACCAACAAAATAAAGTCACATTTACATGAACGAATATTTACTTTTTACAAATATAATCGCATAAAAAGAAAGTGGAACCATTCTGCTAGGCACCATATCCGTAATGGGTGATAAAACATTTTGTGAATGGACTATCCAAGACATAGTTACAGTACTCGATATAAAAACTTTAAGTAATATCTTTATTTGAGTAATACTAAACGAAAACAATTGCTTTATTTCAGGGAAAATAAATAACTCCTCTTTCCCTCGTCATTTGCACATTGATAGAGAAAAAGTGGGGTAGCTAATTACATCTATTTCCACCCATAGTATAACGTAAATACGTTTTTGATCAAAATTTCAAACCCTATTCGCCCTCGAGCATTCAAAATCGAGGCGTGCTTGTTTTGATAAAATATTTTTACTGCGGTAGCAAATTTAACTGCGTTTTTGTGAATGATTCGAGCGTTCTGTATTGCAAACGCAAGAAAAAGAGAAATCATTCCCCTAAGTGAAAAGGCTACTGGGTGACAAATGACGCAATATTCGCTTTGCTGTAAAAGAAAGAAATTTGACTTGTCGCAAGTTCTCCTTCCCCATTCGCTCAAGCAGCCATTCTTTAAGATAATTCTCTGCAAAGAGAAATATGGATAGAAAAAACAGCTAATTCGTTTCCTGCATTTTGCTTTGCTTTCTTTTCTTTCTTTCTAATGCTTCCTATGGTGTCTGGGTGCTCTGAAGGCTACTATTGAATGGCCAGGATTCCTCATTCCCCTTGTGCTGCTACATGTCACAGGTAACTTTTTTGAGTCTAATAGTATCGGTATACATTTTTTTAATTACTCCTTGGTCATATTCCCTTTCAAAGTACTTTGTGGATATTTTCTCAGTATATTCTTTACTTTTTTCTCAACAATACACTTGAAGTTAATTCCTTATCGGAGCAAGAATTCCCTACTGCAAAAAGATGATATCTTCCTCGTGTAGGCTTTTGCCGTCAAATAAATGGTCCCCCATACAACGATAATTACCTAGACGCAAGACGTTGCTAAGTGAGGAAAATATTACTTTCTTTCAAAAAAAGGGATTTTCCACGAAAAGCGTTTTCAAATATTTTTGGAAGGTATATCATTGTGTTGTGCACCTCGGATATAGCCTATTATACTGCTTATATCAATGGAGGATAGAATCGAGCCCGCTTCTACTATTCTTGATGAGGCTACCCATTCTTCTCCTGAAGGTTCTCAAAAAACTTCAGTGAATGATTCTTCGGATGAAGAAACCCGTTGCACGGAAATACAATCATTGTGTATGCGATGCCATGAAAATGGGATAACAAAAATTCTTGTGCAAACAATTCCGTATTTTAGAGGTAGGGCGTCTCTGCTATTCTGTAGCGTTGAAATTTTTTTTGAGAGAAAGACCATTTGACGCAATAGTTTAATAATTGCAATACGGCAGTCTTTTGAATCGTTTGAAAAAAAGAATATATCCAAGAAAGAGTCCACACTGTTTAGTGTATAATTTGGTGCAATTCAAAGATGAGAGAGTTAGGAAATGAAACTGTGCAACGTGCCCACATAGTAAAGAAACGGTATATGGATAGAGAGTGTTTGGTAAAAACCACATATGCGTGAGTAAGGAAGGGGAAAGGAAAAAATTACAATACTAAAACCATCATAACGAGAGAAGATTTTTTTCAAAGTTAGCAAGGCATCGGCCTTGGGTATTATTTTTTCTACCGGTCCAATATGTGACTTTTTTGTTGGAGCAAAATGAAGAATCATTTGAATAGAGTATGCAATCACGGTAGAGAACGGCATAGATGGCATGGCATTTTTTTCAATACTTTATTTCACCGAGAAAAAATCAGTGTGCGACGTGAGGTGTATGTATAGACGAGAAAACCTCAGTAGCCGATAGGTGATGAAGGGTAAATTTGCAGTAAATATGAGGGAGTAGACTCTATTGGTAACTCACGTATATATTTAATAGTGCAAGATCTACGTTTTGTGAATCCAACGAGGTACTTTGGATATTTTTATGCATGGCCTATCTATAAAACATAAAATAGAATGTGTGCCTCCTGGTGGCTCAACATTTCTTTGATTTTTTGTAGTATTTTCTATTCTTTTGCAGATATTGTAGTAATGTCATTTGAATGCTCTCATTGTGGCTTGACGAACAATGAAGTTCAACAAGTGGGAGAACTAGAGGAGATGGGAGTAAAGATTTCTCTTTCTGTTGAAAATGAAAGGGTAAGGCCATTTTCGTAGGTTTGATGCTCTCTTTCCAATAGTGGATAAAGAAAGAATGTTATAGCATTCACTTTCACTGTTTTTAGTTGGATTTGATTAACTATCAAGATAGAATTTTCTTCTTTTTATTCTAATTATATAAAAAAAACGTATGCATACCTTGTCTATTTCTTCGTCTCAACGAGAAATGAACGTTTTTTTTTACTAAAATTTTATATTTTATGTTAACTATTTTGTGTTGTATTTAGATATACGTGCAGATATGCTTCATTTTTTCTAATAACTTTTTATTTTTTGGAGAAACTTATAAATACTATATTTTTTCAATACAAATTCATTTCTTTTTTAATGTGCATAGCTCAAATTTTGTCTATTAATTTTTTTTTATCTTCATCTTTATTATTGATTTATTCTCTCTTTAATTTTCTTTTCAAGATTTTTTTCTGTTTTTCATACATTTTTGCCAAAATTTGGATATATGGATGCGTTATGATTTTACAGGATCTTCATCGACAAATTATCAAATCAGAACATGCATCCTTTTATTTGCGTACGATATACGAGAGTTTATTCTAAATAAATAGTTGAAAAAATTAAATTAATAAAATATATTTTGCTATAAAATAAATTGCAGATATATTAGAGTGCATATAAATGTATTTTGAAAAATTAAGAAATAGAATTAAAATAAGAATAAAAAACAATGAAAAATAAAACGAAAAAGAATGAAAATAATAGCTTTGAAATAGTGTCTCTCTCACAATATTTCTCTCAAATCAACTCATCCACCTTCCCTCTCAATTTATCTCTCATCTCTCTCAATTTATCTCTCATTTCTCTCATTTCTCTCTCTCTCTCTCTCTCTCTCACCTCATCCCTCTCTCTCTCTCTCTCTCTCTCACCTCATCTCTCTCTCTCACCTCATCCCTCTCTCTCTCTCTCACCTCATCTCTCTCTCTCTCACCTCCTCTCACCCCTTCTATAGTTTTCTTCTAAAGCATATATGGAAAACCTTTCAACCATTTAAAAAAATAGTATCAAAAACCAAAGTGTGAATAAATAGTAAATCCTGAAGAGATTTTTCATATAAAAAGAGAATAACAATAAAAAAGTTTCAAAATTATGAGTAAATTTCTTGAACTTTTTACTACCTACGCACATTTTCCTCCCTCTTCTTCAATGATTTTTTTTTTATGAATTTTTTTTTGTATAGCTGCACTGGATTTTGAAATTGCTCCAGAAACACAGGAAGGTATTTGTAACACATTGGAAGGTATTTTAGCAAATTCTATTATGGATTTGGAGATTCTCCTACAGGAACGACGAGAAGAAGAGGTGGCTGAAAAAATTCAAGCCATCACACCTTCATTACAAGCTTTTATGGAGGGTACTGAGGTGCGTGATGTTTTATTTTGATATTAATAATTTTATTTAATTTTAATTGATAGAATTTTATTTAATTTTATTTGATAGAATTTTATTTAATTTTGTTTGGTAGAATTTTATTTAATTTTATTTGATAGAATTTTATTTTATTTTGTTTAATAAAAATATGAATAAAGGATATGAGAAGAGATCAAAAATAAAGAAATAATTTGAAAATTTTATTTTTTAGACAACTGAGGATAAAAGTTTACGAAGTAAAAAAGAGAAATTTTAAAAAGAATGAATTTTTTTTATAGCCATTTGCTTGACATAAGAGAGATATGAATTTTAAGAGGAATAGGAGGGAAATATATTTATAAAAAAAATTTTTTTTTTGTTTATATATGAAACTCTTTAATTTTTGTCATTTGAATAATAGTTCATTTTATATATAAATACATTTGATTTTATAGAAAAATAATTTATTTCTTCTTTTATATAGAATACTACTACTAATAATTTTTTTTCTCAAAATTCTTGTTTGATTATATTTAAATTATTTTTTAGTTACCTTTTCAAGTAGTATTAAATGATCCTTCTGGACAAAGTTTTATTCAAAATTTGGTAAGCAAAAAATTTTTTTAATATAAAAAAATAAATATAACAAACCATAAATATTTTCCTTCTGTATCTCCATTTTTTATTTTATTAAAGTTTCTTCTTTTTAAAAAAAAAAAAAATACTATATTTTTAGACAAATACAGAGTGCAAAATTTTATTATTTTATTTTTTTATATAATAATTTTTATAATTTATTCTTTTAATTATATTTAGATGGCACCGTCGACAGATCCACAACTCAAAATTGAAAAATATCTTCGTACAGCAGAGCAACTTCGGGTTTGATTTTTATAAAGATGAAGAAGTAAAACTTTAGAGAGAATTATGAAGAAGAAGATAAAAATTTGAGAGTGTTAAAAGAGAGAGAAATGCATTAAGAGGGAGAGAAAGAAAAGAATGCGTTAAGAAAAAGAAAAATTTACACAAAACGTATTTTATTTTTAATTTATAAAGAAAAATGAAACTACGTTGAATTCTTCTGTGGAAAATTAAAAAGAAAAATTTCCTTTACATATAACAAGAAATTAAATCCATAATTTAGAAAAAAAATGTTTTTATGGATATAATAAAAATAAAATTTAATTTTTTGTAGTCTTTCAAATTAATTTATATTTTTATTTAAATAAAAAAATTTGAAAGGGCCTTCCTGTAGTTTTTTAGAATTTTATAACATTTATTTTTTATATTATTTTTTTTAATAATAAACTTGAATATTTGAATTTTTTTTAGTCGATGGGTTATCATTCTGTAGAGGCACCTCCTGTGGACGAAGTCACCAAACGTTGGATATTTTTATTTTTAATTGGAAATTTTTTTATAAACATTTGGAGAAGAAAATTATATTTTTTTTTATTACAGAGAATGAGAGAAATAGAGAAAATATGTGGAGCGTTAGAAAAGAAGGAAGAGGAAGGCATACTATTAAGAAGGGGAAGAAAAAATGATTCTAAGAATATAAAAAAAGAATGATAAGAAGAAGAAATAATATAATGGAAAAGAAAGAAATAAGAGATTTGAGACTATTTTTGACTCCAATGGTATAGCCGTTGTGTTTAATAGAGTTTTATTTCAAAATATTCATTTTAACAATATCTTTTCTTTTTGAGTTTTATTTCTTTGGAATGTTTTTATTGAATGCAATAATATCTGTTTTTGTGAGTATTTTTGTATTTATTTTTCTTCATTTTCTCTCTCTTTTCTTCTTCTCTTTCTTCTCTCTGTAGATTACTTCTTCTTTGGCTCTCCATACTATTTTGTTGAAGTGGTGTTTTCCTCTTTTCTTTTGTTTTTTTTGTGATATTTTATTTATTTAATCATTTTTATTCATATTTGTGATTTGGTATAGAAAATGAACTCCCAGATTCTATAGAATGCGGAAAATGGGATTTAAATAAATCTATGGAAGAGAATTTCATTTTTGGAGACAAAGAAGAATCCATTAGTTTTCCCGTTTCTTGCCCAGATTGTGGAAAAGATGGAAAAAATAATATGTGTGAAGTTGGTAAGATTTTGGTATTTTCTTGTGATTTTATGAAATTTTTTATTGTTTCTTCAGTACCGTTTCTCTCTATTCTTTCTCTCTTTTATTTTCTTTTATTCCCTCTTATCTCATTTCATCTCTTTTATCTCAATTCATCTCCCTCATTTCATCTCTCTCTCTCTCACCTCATCTCATTTCATCTCTCTCACCTCATCTCTCTCGCACCTCAACTCATTCTCTCTCACCTCATCTCTCCCCTCATTTCATCTCTCTCTCACCTCACCTCTCCTTTCATTTCATCTCTCTCTCACCTCATCTCTCTCTCATCTCATTTGATCTCTCTCTCATCTTATCTCATCTCTTTCTCACCTCATTTCATTTCATCTCTCTCTCACCTCATTTCATCTCTCTCTCACCTCATCTCTCATCTCATTTCATCTCTCTCTCACCTCCTCTCTCTCTCATTTCATTTCATCTCTCTCTCACCTCATCTCATTTCATTTCATCTCTCTCTCACCTCATCTCTCTCATTTCATCTCATTTCATCTCTCACCTCATCTCATTTCACCTCTCTCTCATCTCATCTCATTTCATCTCTCTCTCATGCATACACACACATGACATTCTCTCACACTTTATGTTTCTCTCTGGATTTCTCGACACATTTATTTTTTTACCTTTTTTTATATAAATTAGAAATTCCACTTTTTAGAAAATGTATTCTCATGGCTTTTTCATGTGAATTTTGTGGCGCAAAAGAAAATGAGATAAAGCCAGCCGGTGCTATTGAAGATAGAGGAAGAGTATGGTTAGCAAAAAATAAAGGATGAAAAATTAAAAGGATGGATTTTATTCTTCTTGCCCAAAAAATTAAAAAATTTTATCTTCAGGAAGTTTAAAAATTAGAAAAATATGAACATTTCAAATTTTTTTTTAAAAATAAATAAAGGGGAAAAAAAATTTCTGTGTGTGAGCAGAGTGTATATACATCTCAGCATTCGGATTATTTTTATTCTCTTTGCTATTTTAATTATTTTTATTTAATATTTGGATGCATTGCATTGATTTTAATTATTTTTTTAGTATTTTAATGTAGCTTTTTTTTTCTCTCTTTTTTTTTTAGGAATTTACAAGTAAAGGATGAACAGGATTTGAACCGTGATGTTATTTTATCAGATTTTGCCTCCATTTCTTTTCCTGAATTTGATTTTGAAATGGCTGAAGGCACTCATGGTAGATTGTATTTATTCTCTGTCTTCTCAAGAGAGATATCCCACATTTTTCATGAAAAGAGAGAAGAATGATAAACAATTTTTATGCGAGAAGAAGAATTTTTTGATTTCTTTCGGATAGATGTTGAGCATGAAGTTCGCTTTCTTTATAGTATTAGTTGAATCCAAAAAAAAGAGAGTTTATTAAATTTTTGATAAAAATCTCTTTATTAAAGAATACAGTATGCAAATTATATTCTTTTTGAGCAGTTTATTATTTCTCTTCTCATTAGCTTTTGTTTTGCTCCCTAGTTGTAAAATAACATGTTTATTAAACTCGAAAAAATTAGATTTTGAAGTTTAAGGTTTAAATGGATTTATTTTTCTATATTTTACTTTTTTTCCACTTTTCAAGAGGTCAGAAAATAGAATTTATTTTTTCAGTGTGTTTCAATTTTTCTTTTTCTTCATAATCGTGTGAGGCACTTCTTTTATGTTTATTCCTTTAAAAATTTGCAAAAATGTTAGACTATGTATACTCTCCTTCACTATTTATACTTCTTACTGTCCATTTGAATTCTTGTTTCTTAGGTGCTATGATTTCTACTATTGAAGGTTTAATTGAAAAAGTTATATCTAATTTACAATCTTATCAACCTTTTTTGATTGGAGATTCTGCTTTTCCAGATCAAAAGAAAGCGCATGATACTACTATTTCAAATTTAAGAAAAGTAAAAAAATCATATAAAAAAGTAGAGAAGAAGCCCATTAGGAGAGAGATGAAAAGGCAGAGAAACACATCGAGAGCAGTAAAAAAAAATAAAGGCTGAAAAAAGCATCCTTTAGAGAGGAAGTATGCCTAAAAATTTAATCTATTTGAAATTTTGATTCGTCTAGAAACTTTTATAGATCTTGAAGGAATAAACTGGAGAAGTATAGGGAATGGGATTTACTTTTAGAATTGCAAAATTTTTAATGGATTTTGTGAAACACATACGAAGTTGAACTTTTTTCTCTCTTGGGATCACAATTTTCCTTTTGAATGATTAGAGAGAGGGACAGGCAGTGCGACGAGATGTGGAAAAATTTCTTAGAGGTTTTACGTAAACTCTATAGATTTGAACAGGTGGATGGTTTTTGTGTTTATAAATTCTTGTTTTATGGATCCTATTAGGAGCTTATTTTCATTTGTATTTCTTTTTTTCTTTAAATATTTATAAGGTTTAATAGTAGGGATCTTATTTTTTGTAAGAATCCTTTTCATGGGTATTAGTTTTGTATTTTGCTTAGCTTTTTCTCATTTTATTTTTTCTTGCCTTTAATTTCATGCTATTTCATTAAATAGGGAGTGTAAAATAAGGGCTATACAATGGCTATTTGTTTATTTTTTCTACCATTTCTATTAGCTTGTTGCAACACCTTTCACAACACCTTTCCAGCTTATTCTCAATGATATGGTAGATCATAGTTTCATTGGTCCTCGCGTATCTTCCCAAAAAATTGGAACTACGGATACAAACTTAGTCCGTTTTTACCGTAGAGTGTAGTTTTCACGTGGGAATTAGAAAATTGATTAATAGAGTTGATTTTTGTTCCCCTGTTTGTAGTACCTTTGATAAACTTATTGTTTTAGTTAGCTGTGACGAATATCTTTTTTCTTCTTGCAAATTATGCAATAAGAATTTGCTTTGTTTGTGCATTATCTGCAGCAAACATTCTGGGTGTGTAGATTCAGTTTTTTTGATTGCTTTTTCTTCATAGGAAGGTTGTGCGCTCTCTTTTTATATCCTTCATGTTTTGTCTTGGTTTCATGGAAGCAATGCCCATTTTAACCCGAGAGTGTCTATATAGATATGTATATTTGCGTATACGTATCTGCATTTGGATAGCGTAGCAACAGTTGATGATTTATCTCATGGCTATGTTTCATTGTGCTCATGATTTTCTATATTCCTTTCTAGGTTTATGAATATTATACCCGGACACCAGAACAAGATGAAATTCTGGGAATAACCGACCTAAAAGCGCAGCAATGCGCTGAAGAAGACAAGGTTAATGAGGGAGAGGGAAAAGAAACAAACAGGGAAGTGGGTTGAACACATTTATTGCAACCGTTTTGATTCATTGCATCGGTACTCTTCTTAAAACTGCGTTGAACTTGGATAGAAATGGAAATATGTCGGTATCAAGCGGACAAAATGCTTTCTTACGTCAAGTTTTGCTATATTCGAATTTAATTTGCTGTGGAGTCACTGGTTACCTTCGCGTCGTAATAATCAACAATCTCATTCAATACATATCATGCTAAAGAATAAAATTTTGTCGTTCTTATGAAACATTTTCCGGAATAAGTATTTACTTTCGAAGAATTATCGCTTTCGTTCATCCTTTGAGCTCATTAATTTCCACCGTAAGGTCTCCATCAGCACTCACCCAATCTCTTTGTGATTTTAGTGATTCCCTGCTGAATGCACAGCGGAATTTGCGCCGAAAAAATACGCTTACATATCGCTTGTACATGCGCAAAGTTAGGAAGAGTAGAAAGCAAGGGGGGAACTCCTGCATTGAGGAAAGCAATGTCATTACGTACTAAAGCTTATATAGGACCCATGTGTATAGCACTAAAATGAATCGAGCATCCGGAAGCCTCTCAGAAAAGTAAAACGATAGTCTCCGAAGCTCTGGGGTTCTAAAAGGGAAGTGCTTTCTTCACCGTAAAAAATCGCACCGTTTCATATTATAAAATAAGCAAAAGTTCAATTATCTTTTTTATGCTTAAGATTCACGCTATCAAAATGTATTGAAGCATTCCCAAAAATTGACCACATAGGTTTGAAAGATAAATTGATGGGCATCTATGTCCAAGAGGGTACTCCTAGTTCGGTATGAATTTGATGCACGAAAAGAGACTTGGTAGACATGAAATAGTTTTAGTATCTTTAGAACTATATGACAAAATTCCTTTGCTTTCGAGTGAGAAATCTCTCCGTTGTACCAGCGGAAATAAAATCGTAATAGACGTTCAATCACCAACAAAATCATGATGCCTATTATAATCACTCCTTCGCAACACGCACCTGTGGAGATGTTAAAATTATAGCAAACGTTAATTCGTTAACATAATGGTGAAAGTAGCGATGGATCAATACACTTTTGCTTAAACTGCATGCAAATTGTATTTTGCTTTCACCGAGATTCCTAGACAGCGTTAAGTTTCATACTACGAAGAGGCAATTTTGATTAGATCTATTTTTCATCACTGTATTATCTTTGCTACGAAAAAAAGCAATGCGAAAGCCATATCCCCTCAAAGTTTTTCTATCGGATGATGCTACAACCCTTGTTGGCAGTTTGAAAAGCCATTGCGTATTAGAATTGGGCGTGCAAAAGCTGAGTCTTTGACAAGTTAAGTGTTGAAACCAACAACGGTGATAACAAAAGTGAAATTATTTCAAGTTCGTGTTTGCCTATACTGAAGATGCATCATTACTAAACTACTTAATGCTGCCAATACTTTCAAAACAGGAAAAATACTCACATTGCAAGCAAGAATGTACTTGCATACTTTGAAACAATAGAGGTCATTCGACCTACAATAAATGTGTGCTTCTTAAAGAAAGGCAATACACTATTTACCTAGTAACAGCTGTACTACGAAATGCTCAGACATGCTACAATTGGATAAAACAAAGAAGATAAATGAGACTAGAACTATATTTTCGTTTTCAAAAGCTTGAATTGACAAAGTTAAAGGTCACACTTAGCAGCACTACAGCGGACTGTGAAACATAGAGTGGTCTTAATTCGTATGGAAAGCCTCTTGAAACATAATCATAACTTATACGAAGACAATGGGATGATCAATACAAAACATGCGGGGAATGTAAATTTTTTTCTGCAACCATGTCGGCATGCACTAGCCAGGATTCGCATTGAATATCTCTATATTAGAGAATATCCAAAACGGATTTATACAAACAATGAAATTGCTGCAATGAAAAGTGAAAAATAGCATCGAGCAGCATGCCCAAAGAAAGAATGTTAGAGAGCAAAATGGATTCGAGGATGCCATTGCGGAAAGAGAGAAACATCTCCCACAATGCCCACAATCGATAAGTAGGCACTAAAGTAGTATATAAACCTATTGGCTCTCTCATGAGATAAAGGAAACAAAAATAAATGTGAGTATTTTGAACTATTGCATTCTCAATGACAACTCATGGCACAGCATCAGGAAATTTTATCTCCTTCAAACATTTTTCAAGATATGCAATAGTAATATGAGGCTTATCCTGAAACAAAATTATGTAAGCTATAGGCAGACTGTAGTGAGAAAATTTACAAAGCATGATACAAGAGAATACTAAAAGAAACAAGAAAGATAGCACTGAAATAAAAGATAAAAAACTTGTGGAGATTATAAGACATACAATATGCAAAAAATGCAGCAAATTTCATGTAGGCAAAACGCGTGTACATACACCCAAAACAGATCCCTTGCTTTCCATCTTCATCCCAGATAAGCAGGCATCCATAATTATTTTTAATATCTCGGCTACTACCTCCCCAAGTTCCACAGAAAGACAGGAGCGTGAAATTTTATATAATTGCATTATACTTCAAGTGTTTTATGAAATTTTTTTCAATTCTGCATGCGTGTGATAAAGAAAAAACGTACTTTGACCGTATTTTCTGAAGTGGAAGGGTGACAAAGAATATGCGTGGCTTCCTCCACATGCTCAGTTATTCTAAGCAAAAATAATATAGCTTTTTCATATATCTCAATGGATGCATACTATTGTGAATACAATAAAGTTGATAGAGAAGCCACAAATATAAAGAGAAAAGAAAAAACCCTACAAAACAGAAATTCTCGTAGTATACACATGCAAGAATATATATATTTCATTTTGAATAGCAAACTATAAAAAACAAAAGATCATCCCATAATTCTTCCCTGTTCATTTGAATTGCTAACCTTCCACCAAATAATCGAAATTGCTGAAGAATAGATATTTGATGCTGCTTTTCACTGTTTTCTAAAAGCTTTGAAAAAGTTTCTTGAAAAACAGAGATTTCATTGGAAAAGCATGAGTGTAGATACAGCTGCATTCCCCTTGCAAAATCCATAATAACACAAACTTTGGCTAATGAAAGAAACCAACTTAATTTTTCAAGAAAAATTATAAAATAGAATGCACATGTACAAACAATAGGATGTTAAACACTTTGCACACACAGTGATGAATAAAAATAAATTTAAGAGAGCTCCTACCAAAAACATGAAAAATGATGGATATATTTTTTTCCAGGATTTCGTAATTTCCATTTTTTTTCCAACAAAATTATTGCTTTAAAAATAATTATTTACACTTTCTATATAATACCTAAAAATGCATTTGATACTACTCTATTCTGTTATTCTCACTCACTAGGAAATCAAAATTAAAAAAATTCTGAATACATAGTGTACTCGATCCGCCATCAAACATCACTTTCAAAGAAATTTAAAATAAATATGAAATCCAACGGATATACAATTTTTCTATGCAGTTGTATTTCATTTTATACCAAAAAATGTTAAAAGAAGTATGAAAAATAGTATTTAGGAGCTGTTTTTCTTCATTCCTCTCTTCTACCGCTTCCATGTGTTCTCCTTCCAATATTTCTATATTCTTCTGATTAATTTCATGGGAAGTTTCGTTTTTTATAGGAATGTGTGCACAAATTTCTTTCATTTCTTTGACTAAATTATTCAAACATAAAAAGAAAAAATTTTTTTTTAATATTTTATATTAACTTTTTTCAACGGGGAAATGGAAAGTAACAATAGAAAAAAAAGGGAAATTATTTTATTTTATTTTTTAATTTATGAAATTTTTTTCTTCCGTCTTTTTTTTAATTAAGAAAATATAAATTTCTTTCAATATAAAAATAAATTACCTGTTTTTATTTCTTCAAAAAAACTATCTCCATAAATATCATAAAAAGTTGCAAAATGCATCTTCCACTCCAGAGGAAAATATATTTCATATTTTGGATGAAAAGCGCAAATCTTCAAAAATTTTATAGAATAATCCATCAATATATATAAAGAAGCAAAATTTATTGAATATTTTTAAAAAAATTTTAAAAAAAGTTTTCAAAACAAAATTATATTAATACAAAAAAGATTGTAAATAAATAAAATTAATATGAAAATAAAATTTTCAAAAATGGGATTTATAAAAAAAAGTAACACGTCTGTCTATACCTCCTCTTCGCCTTAATTATAAAATAAAATGCAAAATAAAAAAATTTACATGATTCTGAGCAATGCTATCCATAAGCCATTGATAATGGAGAACAGAAATAGAATAATTTGTCACTAATGTTGTTACTCGAAAGGTTTTCCTTAAAAAAATTAAAAATAAACTGTTTTATATATATATATATTTTTAATTTAATTAAACATTATATATATAAAAACATCTAAACATGAATGCATAAGTTTATACGTTACAAATTACTTGCATTTTTCAAAATTTTGTTATGGTTAGAGATATATACGCATTATTCTTCTATAATTTATTTTTTCATTATTTTTTGTTTTTGAGTAAATTCTTATTTTTTAATACTCTATTATTTCTTTTAATTCCTTTTTTTTCAAATTAAAAAAAAAATAAACACCCTCTAAAGCAATATATAAAACTCTACTTTGCAGCCAAAACAAAATGTGTGAAGGATGGACGATAGGCCTGTGTTAAATTTCCTCCATTGACCAAAATTAATGTTTCAATTTTTAACTTTGAAGTTTGTAAATCTCCATTCATTACTAAAAACTAACAGAAAAAACATTATAAAAAATATACATTTAGTTTCTTTTATTTTTATATAAATGTATAAAAAAAAATGATTACAAATTTATATCAAAATTTCCATCAAATTCAAGTCTAGTGTGTAAAAATATCAAAATTTCTATGAATTTCCTTTCCTCTCAAAAAATCCATTTTTGAATATTCTTTGTTTTCAAAAAAATTTGTATCTATAAAAAAAATATAAAATAAAATCCAAGAAAAAAAAAGATTTTATTTCTTCTTACTTCAAAAGATTCAAATAATGAAGAAATCACAGTATACACTGTGGGTGAACTCTCTATAGTGAGAGGCCGTCTATAAATTTTTCGAGGGGAAGGCAATCCTTTCGTTTCTTCTTTGAATATTTCTTCTACTTTTTGTATTTTATAAGGAGATATAGTTGAAGATGATGAAAAAGAAAAAGGTGAAGAGAAAGGATATTTTTCCCATTCATCCTATATATATATAATAATAATAACTTATATGGGAGATAAAACAAAAAATATTGCAATGAGAAAGTAAGAGAGAAAAAAGAAAAAATATAAAGGAGAAAAAAGAGAAATGAATGTGAGAAAAAAAAAAATTCTAAGAAATAAAAAAAAAATGTTTAACAAAATAAAATATAAGAAATAAAAAATGAAAAAGTGAAAAATAATTTTTAAAAAGACAGTAAAAATATAAAAAAAAATAAACATATTTGCATTAAATGAAAAATATAAAGACTAAAATATTTTAAATAAATTCAAGCATATAATCGAATCTGTAAAAAAAATTAATATAATTTTACAGGCAAGATTTTACTTGAGAATCATTTTTTTGTACATTTTGAAGATCCTTCATAAAATCCTTTTTTGAAAAAAAAAAATTAAATAACGTTTATATTTTTTTATAAAATTAATGTAAAAAATGTATTGCAATTCTATTGCAGTTTCATGACACTATAAAAATAAAAAAAATTTTAAACTGTTCAAAACATTTTTGTTGCTTTTATTTTAAAGAAATAGCATTTCTTTAATATCTCTTACTTTTTGTTTATTTTTATGATAAAGTATATATTTCCTTTTATTTTTTATTTTCTCCACAGAGAATATTTTGTCTCATATATCTTTCATTTCATTAATTTTCTCCATGCATTTTATATTCTTTTCATGCATCGTTCTCTTCTTAATGCCTCTTTCATCTTCTTTTTTTTAAAAAATTTTTTTATAATTTTTTCCAATAAAAATAATAAAAATTTTATTAATTTTTTTAAAATTCTCTTACTGTTAGGATTGAAAGCGTCCAACTTTCCCACCATTCTTTATCTTTGCGAAAACTCTGTACAGCTCTTGGAAATCGTAGAGTACAGAGAGTTTCAAAATTAGAAGAAGGAATAATATTTGTAGCTTTAACTTCCATAATAAAACCATTTTGAGGTTTCCAAATAATATCGGGTCTAAGAAAGAAACCATGCATTTATTAGAAAAAAATCTAATCTATAGAAAAATTAAAAATTGAATTTATATTATTTTTTCTAGTAAAATTTCTATACTTTTTAATGTGAAAAAGACATTAAAAATCTATTTTTTTATATTTTTATAATGATTTCTTTCATTATATATATATTAATTTTTTTTTATAGATAGAAAAACACATTCTTTATTATTTTATTTGTTACTGGAGATATCCTCCAAACTTTCTTTCCTCTTTCTCCCTCTTCCATCTTTTTTTTTTTTTGAAATTATAAAACTATATATATAAATAAATTCTCTCTTATTTCTAAAAACCTTTCAGAAGCTGGAAAATTCCAATCATTTAACCATGGAGCAGATGTTATATCTTTATAAGGGAAACAAAATGGTTTAATATAACGTCGAATTTCATTCAATTCTTGTTCTGAATAACCTGTACCAACCTTTATAGCATTAAAAAAAAATATATATAGAATTCTCTATAGTGTATACAAATATAATAAAAAATAAAAAAAAAATAGAAATAAAAAAAAGGATTCAAACTGAAAAAAAAGAATTGAAATAAAAAAAAAATTTTTAATTATAAAATAAATTCTACAACGTATAAATAAATCCGTTTAGAAAATTCTACAAAGTATTTTATAGTATAAACAAAAAAATCCATATACAGAAAATATTTATAAAATATTTACATAAATTTTTATAAATTAAATACTTTGCAAAAAGAAATAACATGCGGTGTTTCTTTTTCTTTTGCATCTTCCTCCAAAACACCTAATAAAAATCGAGAGCAATGATCTGCTAGAGATTCTGAAAACTATAAAAAAAAAAAATTTGAATACCACATTTATAAAATAAAATTATGAATTAAATTAATAAAAAAAAAATTTTATATAAATTGCATAAAAATTATTTAATACTATAAAACATTAATAAAATAAAAAATTAATAAATAAAACAAGAAATAAATTTTCTTTTCATAAATTATTTATATTTTTAATTCACACAGGATCTCTTCGCTTCTGAGAATCGCCAAAATAGCCACCTATGGCAATTAAATCGAGAGTTTCTGATAATTCACCATATTCTGGCTTTAATTTAAACCATCCAGCCGTTCTAAAAATATATATATAAATAAAATAATTAAAATAATTATAAAAAAAAATAATAAAATATATAAATATCATACAAATAATTAAAAGATCACCATGTAGATTAACACAAACTTTCTATTGTATTTGAATGTTATTTATTATTTTGTTTTTATTATTCATATAATTGGATACAAAGTATTTAAATTCTTATTTTAAAAAAAAATTTTATAATTATAAATATTATTCAAATAGTATTTATAACAAAAAACTTTATTCTTTTAATAAAATTTTTTTAAATAAATAATTATTTTTTATCTTTAAAAAATTTTCTCACCGAGCATTGAGAGTGTATAAAGAAGACCAATGTTTTAAAACTAAACCTTCACCATGTTGTTCCATAATACTAAAAAATAATTAATAAATATAAAAGAATAAATAAATAAATTATATCCATTATAGAGAAAAAAATTTATACAAGATATAGTATTTTACGATGCAAAAAATATAATTTAATAAAAAAAATAAAACGTATATGAAAGAAAAGGATAAAATTATTTTTAAATTAAAAAAATATAAATATTAAAAATTAATTTCTTTTAAAAATAAATTCTTTCTTACGTTTTTAAGTGTGAAATCACATCTCTTGCTGTTTTTACACTCTATATAAAGTATAAATACATTCATTAGTTTTAATAAATTTTTCAAGAAAATTCATATTAAAAGTAATCAAATTCGTTTGAAGATTTATAAATTTTCTTATTCTTTTTTAATTAAAAAATTTAAGAGAACTATTTGAATTAATTCTTTTATTTTTCAATTTTTACTTTCATTTTTATTTAAAAAAAATACTTTGAAAAATATATTTACTAGGGTTACAAAATTATTATTTTAAAGTATAAATATAATTTTAAAAATTTATTATTTAAAATAATTACATTTTTATTGCATTTAAGTTATCTTACTTTAAAGTTTGCTATTTCAAATTTGTGTGGAATGGAATGAATACTTTCAGCCAATAATTTTCTTGAAATACATTTTAGTAAAAATATATAATAAAATTATAAAAAAATATATTTATAATTTGAAGAAGAGATAAAAAAAATGATAAACGAAATGTAAAGAGGAAGAGAATATTATTAAAAAAAATATAATAAAAAAATGCAAAAATATAAAAAAATATACAAAATATAAAAAAATATGTAAAATATTATAAAAAAAAATATAAACTATATATTTAAATATATAAAAATTAAGAATATTTAAATTTTTTTTATTTCTCTTCATTTCTTTGAAAGGCAAACTCAAAATTAGAAGAAAAAAAGTGTTAAATCCATTTTTCTTCTCTTTTTTTCAATATATTCAAAAAATATAAAAAAAAAGAAATAAAAACTTTTTTTCACAAATTATTATTTCTTTTTATAAATATATTTTTTCTTCTTACTTTCTTTCTATCAGTGGTACATCTAACAACGTAAGAAGATCCCCTTCATTGGATTGATATAAAAGAATATCAAAAATAATATAACACAAATTTTTCTTCTCATTGCTATCCATTTGCGCTACAGCTCTGTTTAATATTTTTATTTTAAAAATTTAACAGAAAATAAAAATATATTACTCTATATATAATAAAATAAATAAAAATGAAATGAAAATAAATAGAAAAAAATGCTTCTTTAATGTATACTTCATACAAAACATTTATTCAGAGAAAATTCTTTACCGATTGGCTCCAAATGGAAGAAAAACTTTAAAATGATCATCCCAAGCCATCATTTCTCCATCAAGAATTGCCATTTTCCCTCTAAAATTTATTACAAAAAATATTTAAAATTAAGAGAGGAAACGACAATGTATCTCAATAAAAACTAAAAATATAAAACTTCTAAATAAAAATTTATGGATGGATTTCAATAAAATTTATACTTGATATGCGTTTTAATAGAGGATTCCAATTGTGGTAAATAATAATAACTATAATTTGTGCCCCGTCGAGAAAAAAACATTACCTGAAAAGAAATTTTATTTTTTATAAATCATAAAAATATCAAGTAAATGAAATAGTATAAAACTATTAACAGTATACAGTTTTTCTAAATATATATATAGAGAGAAAAATAGATATAAATCTATCGAGATAGATATACATAAAAATATAAAACTATATAAATAATTAAAAAACTAACAATTATATGTGTAAATTCTTTTATACTATATAAATATAAGATAGAAATAAAAATATAATATATATTTAACTATAAAAAAATATCACTCTATAAATAATTACAAAACTAATAATTATATATATAAATTATTATTCCTACTTTCTTTTCTTCACTTTTATAATGGCAAAGAATACGTTCGCCATCATATTTTGTTTCCAAAAAATATTCAGGTGGAGTTTCTTCTCCTTCTTTTCTAATAAAAATATAAAATTAATATTTAAAAAATAAAGTTTTCTTCAGTAGTATAAAAATTTTAAAATTTGCAATTCAATAAAAAGTATTAATAATTTTTGATTTATATTAAATAAATGTGTATTAGTTTCGCATGTAAAAATAACTTCATTCATTCTATAGATTAATACTTTCATTCATAAATGTAAATTTTATTTTTTAAACAAAATTCAATAAAAAAAATTATAGGCATACAAAATATTTATTTTACCAAAAGTTTCTCCTCATCGACATTTTATTTCAAAAAAAAAATGTTTTTAAATGGATAATTTTTTTCATTTTTTACTAGTTCATCTGTTTTTTTCTTTGTAGAAATGAAAATCACTACTTTTTTCTGTAATTAAAATAAATGCTAATTAAAATAATTCAAAATAAAATCTATAAATATAAAATGCTCACAGTAAAAAAAGTTTTTTCACATCATTCAAATTTATTCGTTGCGCTAACATCGGTTTGAAAGGCCAAAAACAAGAAATACCTTCCTAAATATGAAATAAAAATATTTAAAAGTAATTTAATTTCATATAAAAATTAGCTTTTATAAAATAAAAAATTTCATTTTAAAAAAATATATTTTATAATATTGCCAGTTACAAAAATTTATAAAAAGAAATAAAACTGAAACATTTCTTTACAATATAAAAATGTATTAAAATTATTTTTAATATTTTATTTATAAAATAATTAGCAATTAATAATTTGTATACTGATTGAAAAGATAATTTGTTAGATAAGGAAAAACAAATTTCTTTCTGAGTAGCAGAGAAAGAAAAATTCTTCAAAATATGGATAGATAAAACGAAGAAAAATTCATCAAAAATACTAAGGAAGAAATATTTTATACTTTTATATATATACAAAAAAACTAATCTTTGTACATTTTTACGATAAAGAGTTAAAGAAATTTTAATCTCAATTTTGGTAGGAGAGATTACTTAGATTTCTCATATTTTAAATAAATTTTTTATATTTGATTAGAAAAAAAAAGAGAGACATTATTACTTGTGAAAGTGGAGAGGATGTATGTACAGGGGTTTCTAATGGCGCATTTTGTCGATAAATAATTCGTTCACACACAGTCTGAAAATAATAAAAATAAATTATAATAAAAATTTTGGAGGAAAAATATATTATATTGAAAAAAAAACGCTTTATAATTAAAATTTTAAAAAAATAAATTTGGTTTAAAAAGAGTATATACACTTATGAAAAATAAAATTGAATGAAATAATTTTAAAATAATAATAATTAATTAATAAAAAAGATTACACGAAAAAAAAATCCTCTCACTGCATGTATATTTAAATGTACGAAATTTTGAAATTTTATTTCAAAATTTTTATTTATAAATACTTTCAAATCAGAACATTCATTATAAAGATGCACACAATCTGAATGATATCCTCTTAAAAGACGATCTCTCCCAATTCCAATTTTTAAATCTGAATAATAATAATTATAATTAAATTTTTTAAAGAATAAAATAAAAAATAATAATTAATACTATCAACATATATATAATAAATAAAACTTTAAATCATCCCTATTACTACTAAAAATAAAATCATCAAAATATGTAATAAATACATCAAAAGTAGTAAAAATGAAGTTACTTTTCAAAGTAAAAAAAACAATTTAAAGGGATGGAAAAAAAATCACACTTTTGGATAAACTAAAAAAATAAAAATAAATAAAAATATTATTTTTATATATATAATTGATTTCACCTTGCAAGAGAATTCTACTAATCCATTTTTGTTGATATGCTGTGGCCTGCCGAACAAGCGATGAAAAGGCGATTCTTCGTGCTTCTCTGATAAAATTTCATTATTTAATAAATTATTAATTAAAAAATGAAAAAAGTAGGAATAAATACTATATAAAACCCAAAATAACTACAAAAAATAAGTAAATATAGCAGAATAAAATAAATTTTATCCATATATGTTAACTCTACATATTTTCTCTCTCCAAAAATAAGAAAAAGTTACAAAGATTCATCAAAATTCAATAAAAATATTCAAATGAAAGTTTCTTCTACCCATCCGAAGCATTGTGAAATGTATCCAACAGTATATTAATGCCTTCCTAAAAATAAAAAAATATATAAAAGCGTCTAAAATAGCCTCATAAAAAAACAGAGTTACAAACATATAAATACTCTTTCCTCTTTAAAATTAAATTTAACAAAGTCTTCTCAAAATTTCTTTATATTTCTATTCAACTAAAAAAAAATAATCTTCTACTTTATTTTTATAATAAAATTAGAGATCAAAAACGTAAAAATATCAAAGCATGAAGACAAACACACACAAAATGTAACATTTTATTAAAATAAAAATAAAATAGAGAATGAGACATAAGGGTTAGATCAAACGCATATAAAGTTTAAGAATTTTATAAATATTTATCGTTTAATAAAATATTTATAACGTTTTAACGTTTATAATTTATATCTTTTAATAAATTATAAATTTCATTTTTTGTATATGCCTCTTCAAATCCTCTTTATATGTTAGTCAATGTAAGCAATTAATTTTTAATTTGCTTCTTCTTCTTTATTCCAATAGATAGCATTTTCTCTATTTTTATTTAAAAAGTACATTTTATCTTTTTTAAAGTTTTTCTGTTCATTTTCGTTTTTTAACCGTAATAATTTTATAAAAGCAAGACTTTTCTTTTCGTTTTATTACTTTTTTTGTAGTAGGATACATTTCTTTGAAATAGTACTACAGCTTTGAAGAAAAATGAAATTCTTTACAATTTTATTTATGCCTTATTAATGAAAAAACGAAAAAAATCTTCAAAATATATATCTTAAGTTTCTTTATTTTTTAATTATATTTCCCATCGTCTCATGTTTTTTCTGCTATTTTTATTTTTCACTCTGTTAGGTATCGCTGATTTCTACTTCTCATATTTCTATTTCTCATTCTCCTCTCTCTTCATCTTAATTTTATTGTTTTCACTCATCGTTTTCTTAATGTTAAATTAATTTTTTTTAAACTCTCTTACAACAGTAAGTGTAGGAGAAACCTCCAGCCGCTTCTTCAAAACAGCATACAAAACACTACCATAATCTCCAGCATGCTGAATATAGACAGTAAAAATGTATACTATCAAAGGTGAGTAAAATATATCTATGAAAATACTATTCAAGACAGGAAATTTTAAGAATTTCTTCTTAATTATAAAACTCTAGAAAAATACTTTTAAAAAATAAACTTTGTTTCTTAATACAATTTTTTAATTTTTTGTTCTATAGTCTATAAATACTTACAAAGTAAAGAAAAAAAGAGTTAAACTAAAAATGCAGCCTATGTGAGAAATATAAAAAAAAAAAAACTGAATAGAAATATTACTTTTTTTTTGACACCCTTTTAAAAAAAAATGTACATACATTTCAAGGAAATAAAAGAAATATGGAGAAAAAAAGAAATAATTAAACCACATGGATTGAATATATTAAAGAGGAATGTGTAGGAGGAATTATGGGCAGGAAGTGCGTGTACATACAGCGAGTATATGTTGTAATTTCGAAGGATCCTTGAAATGCTTGAGGCGATCACTCTCCTCTTCCGGCAATCCCAAGATTTCAGTGTAAAGTTTAGATAATTTGATTTCTTTGATATTATAAGAATTCCGTTCTCTGTCAAGTTGAGGAACCACTAGACGTAGCAATGGGTAGAGATTGCAACTTTTAACAAATCGAGAAAGATAACGATACCATAATCTATCCATACAAAAATAAAGCGTAGGAGAATTAGATGCAGTAAGTACAATACTTTATAGAGGCTACAAAAGATAATTTTGATATAAAGAGTGCATAGAAATTAATCAAAATTATTCTGTGTGCGATAGACAGGCTTTGCATTCACTATCTTTAAGAAATGTCAACAGTCCACACGGTGCATCCAAAGAAAGTCTATAAATTTTTCAATAAAATACGTTCTTTCAAAGTATACCGCATGCACTCACTAGACAAGAGATCAAGAGGAGAGGTGTAATTCTTCTTCTTTTCATTTATAAAGGAAAAGAAGGGAATCTGAATTTGATAGAGCCACGCTTTTTGATCTAAAGAAGTTTCTTTTGTTTTCATCATAAAAGCTAGCACCCCTTTACATTGCAATTCTTTGGACCAAATTCCAAAAACTCCTTCTATGGAGGAATGCACTTTTTTTACTTCTGGAAAAGGTTAGAAGCATGAAACATATCTAGCTAGCAGCCTTTCTTACATATGAAAAAAAAGAATAAGGAATTTTTACCAAAAGATTTCCACAAAAAATCAGCATACTGTGAACACGCTACCGCAATTTTTATAAAATTTTCGCTTCACAAGCATCTCTTCGATAGCCAATTTTTCATTTCCCTTCAAAAATTTGAACAGAGTCCACTCATGTGTTGAGAAATGATTCGAATAGGAAATTGAAAGAAGCGCTCACTTTCATCGTGTTTTTCCCATTTTTATTCTCCAGATTCAAACGATTTTACTCCGAGTATTGCAGAAGTCACCAATTAACCCTGCTATCTCTGCACTGCTATAGTCCCTACTAAATGCTACAAAAAATGCTAGAGTTGTAGGAAGTAAAGTGCTCCAAATCGTGAAAAATAAAACTCAGCCTCAAGCTAGAAATCAAAAGGTTTGCAACAGTGGCAAGGTTCTCCTTTTATTTTGACATCTTGGGGACAATAAGAAATTTTTTACCCGGCCTTGTCTGATGCACGCCTTCGAGGATCTGAGAGCATCTCAAACAGTTGACATACTTCTTCAAATGGCAAATCTAAACAGTTCATGAGTTTCTTGCTTTCTGGAGTCTGTGGTACAGGCCGGCTCAAAGGAAATGCGGCTTTCCGCTTTCCTCGTGGAGTTGTTATCATTTTTTCAAAACAACGTCGCTTTGATTTTTAGAAAATGATATCGTCGTGATTACCCACTTCTGTGATGAAGATGTATTAAGAGTGCGCACTTTGCTGAAAATATCATGCAATGTAGCCCTACTGAAAGTACAACTGGCAGGGAAACTGCAGGACTTGCTGTAAATCGGCATCTTGACCGGCTGCCTATAAACGTTGAAGCTTTTGATAAATGAAAAACGGGATGGTATATCAACATAAATTTAATGCTTGCTCAAAAATAATATTCCCTAGTACCATGGTGGATCTGAAGAAATATCTCTGAGTAGGCTCCTACGTACAGGAAATATATCTCATTTTCAACCTGGTTAAGCATGCATACTTCACAAGAAAAGTGCACTCATATTTCCTCCACCCAATACATTTACCTTGTGATGATAAATTTTAGAAACTAGGTCAAGACATTGAAGAAAAGTATAACGGCTAATAAGCAGATTCACATTTTACCAAGAATGCATAAATTTCCACATCTTACGTCTTCAAACTTGTATCTAACATTCCAAACATACCTAATTTCGCACTTTCCCTATTTAACAATAACTAAAATAAAATTATTCTTGCATATGATTTGACAATTCCTTTCTCAGTGACTCATTAAAGCAAGCCTGACGAGTATACTGTGCTGCAAAGAAAAGATCTTTTTCATCTTTCGAAAATCAATCAACGTCACTATTGCAATATAGTGAGTTAAAAATACCATCGATGCTAAAAAAGAACAATTAGTTGCAACCCGGTGAAGCCGTGTAACTGAAGGGACCAAAATATATATATTCAAATTTTCATTTTGAGGAGAGGTCACACAGTTAATTAAGTTCTTCACATAGGCTTGAATTGTTCACATGTCATTTATCTGAGAGCTGTTATGGGTTAGCAGCATGAACATGGAGTGAACTCAAATTCTGCACTTGATACATTCCATTTCTAAAAATATCCTCCATCACATTCTTTGGCAATATAAAAGCTTGACTAATCAAGTTTTATGATTGTAATTTGAAGAGAGAAAGTTTTGCTAGCTTTTGAGAATGCTTCTCTTAATTTTTCAGTAAGTGTCTTCAGCAACTGTGACAAAAATTAGAGTCTATAAATTTACTAGGGGCTGTAAAAAAAATGCGGCTACACAAGTTTGATAGTTTCACGCAACAATCAATGAATGATTAGGCATATTTAGCTAGAGAATGAAAAAAATTTAAGCTTGAATCCTTCTAAATTAGTCAATTATCATCTCCCGATAATTCCATTGGGCGTTATAGAATAACAAACAAAATAATTTACCTGCTTATAATAAGAGCGAAAAAAGGTATAGGTTGAATTCCCGTATATAAAAAAGTTGCTCTTTCAACTTCCTTTAAGCATATCAAAGCTAAGAAATTTGTCTAAAATTTTATATGAGATCAGCTAAAATTTAAACAGTCTAATCAATTTTTCTATGAAAAATTTTAGCGAATGACAATTCTGATTACCTTATGGCAATATATCTTTTGTTTTTTCCATTGATTTATAGACGCTTCAGCATTTGTTTGCACAGTTTCTTTAACCAATTAAGCTGCATCCTCTTGAGGCATATAATTTTACAAATATATTTAATGAAATCTACTTGAAAAAATTCTTATGAGATTTTTTCAAGTAGCAAGTTTGATTTCGTGATGAGCATAAAAGCAATTTCATTTTTACTTAGCTAGGTTAAAACCTGTAATATCAGAGTTTATTAGTGACCACATTTTAAAAATATTTTAAGGTGCCGTATGCACAGCGTCTTTGCATTTAGAATTAAAGTCATCACATCAAAGTGTGCACAGGGATTTCATTAATCTTGGTCAATTAACACCTGTTCAAATATGGTAATGCAGCATTCCTGCTGGTTTGTGTTCATATTCTTCTAAAACATAAAACAGCATGCTTTTATCTTGCAATAGAGAGGCTATGCAGAATGCACTCTAGTGTTTCTGCTCTACATTTTATATTGAATCAGTGGACAAATTTTCAGTACAGTTCCAGTAATTGTAATTGCCAAAGAAATTTTTTAATATGCTATTTTGTAGCGTCTGTCTCCTAATAGAAATAATATGGGGAGGGAAAACCTTTCCATTATTTTAAAAAAGTATTATTTATTCAAGATTAGAATTTCCATAAGATGATGGTAACACGTGCTTTATTGCAAATTAAAGGAATCAAAATATGAATGAATTAAGCTAGCAGAGAAAATTTTCCCAATAAGAATATTTCCGCGGCAAAAATTATATCATACAGTGGCAACTAACTTATGCATAAAATAAAATTCATGCGTTATTTTGTATACGTAAATTTATTTTAGTCAATTTTTTACTGAGATAGTTTGGAAGAGTTCATTCATTTCAACACGGCAAGCTGTTTTCAAATGAGTAGAATTAATCTTTATACCAATTGGACTTGAACGTTCCATATGAAGATATTCAAAAAATGACTGATAATAATATAGCAGATGAAATGGATATGCATCACTGATGCTTCTTATATTATTGAAGAAATGGATAGGAAAGCCGAAGTGATAGAAAGAGAAAGGATAATTCAAGAAAATCTAAGTCAGTACAACTGAATTCCTATTCAGAAGTTTTTTTAGACACATACGCAGTGACAGCGAATTCTCTGCAGGCATCAGCCGTAATAAACAATTAGCTTGTATTCCGTATGTCGTCGGTACAGTATATTAAATTACGAAGAGTGGTAATACATTTAGACCCTTACGAAATTTTACCATTTTTTGGAACATTGGTAGGTAAAATTATTTGCAGGTACTTGTAGTAATCTCCAAGTCAATAATTTGACGAAAACTTACTAAAAAACGAACGATTCATTAGAGAGTATTGCTACACTCAGGGTACTTGTGCCACTGTAGTGGTAACAACCCTCGAAGATGCCAAAAAATGTTCTCACTCCTTTTTTAAAAATAACATAGTAGTACTCATTGAATAATTTGATGAAAAAGGGAAGTTCAACTCTCGAAAAATACAAAGTATTATGATTCTCGGTCCAAGCGCAAACATTTGTTATTTCCAACGAATCAACAATAATACCTAGTCAAATTCGAGCATCCCGTATATAATAGATGACTGCCAGATGCAAATTCTTTGCTTGAAATAAAATTTCACAAGTTTTTATTTCGGTAATATCATCTCCACTAATTTGCATATTTACATAAATAATTTGTATATTTTGTAAGACTTGCGACACTGTATGTATCATACTGGTGGCAATCTGTTCTTCCCTCTACGGGAAGTGTACTTGTGTGCTGTTAACGACAAACTTGTCTAAGAAAGATTTAGCGCAGATGAAAGCGCATGGGCGACGTGACGCTATGTATTGGCGAATCCAGCGGCTGCTGGCTTGCAGCTCTTTCTGCAGGGGCTGCAACATTGTAGTTTCCTTTACCCTTTCATTCTGCTTGAGCATATAAATTTTTGTCAATACTCGAGCCCAAACAGTGGCGACACCATTCTTTATTCATTTCCACTGCGGTTACCGTTTGTTGGTAATTTCTATTTTCTACACAAGTAGGCTCAACGAAAAAACATCGTTTTCTGCCTGTTACTTGGCTTTCTACCTACTAAATATACTTAGGCCCATCAAAATTTTTTGCCGCCATATTGTTTGCAAATATACCACTTTTAGGTCTCGCTGAGTTGAAGCAAAAACCATGGCGGAGCATTTGGCTCGCATTATTGGGACAGAAGAAGACCGGGTGAACTGTCCTTTCTATTGGAAGATTGGGGCCTGTCGGCATGGAGATCAATGCTCTCGATCTCACTACAAGCCTTCTGCTTCACAAACGCTAATATTGCGCCATATGTATCAAAATCCTCCCGTTGGCGTTGCAATTGCGGAAGGACAAAAAGGTGTGTTCAATGCAATGGTAACGTTTGTTTTTTCTTTGCTTTAAATATTGAAAATGAGATCTCGAGTAGCAAATTGGATTTCATTTTGCGGATACTGCTGGCCATAAAAGTTGTGCGTATTTCTGCAATTGTAATAAAAATGAACCACTTCAACCTTTACTTCGCTTGGTATGGTTATTTACCGGGGATGGTGGCTAATCAATTCTTCTCCTTTTATTATGAGAAGAAGGTGTACAGATATATCGTTAATGCAGATGAGTGGAGCACGGATTGCTCTTGTTACTGGGAAAGTGAAGGAACAACTTTTGTAAGAGGAGCCAAAAAAAAATGCATTTTTTCTTCTTATACTGTCTTAGTTTTTGTAATTTCAGCCGCTTTTGTTAGGTTTCTTAAAAATTCGAGCTTCAAATTCTGTCAAAAAATAGAGGGAATTTGGGATACAATATTTTTAACTGAAAATTTCAAAACTAGAAGGTAGCATACACGTTACGCTATGGAAGTTTTTTGATAGCAATGAATCTTTCTTCGATCGCATATGTTCTTGTTTTAGAGATCTGGCCACCCAAAAAATGTTATGCATTCAATTTTCGCTATTTTTTTCCTCTTTTTGCTATACATAAGAGGCAAAGAGCATTTGTCTTCAGCAATTTTATATCTCAGGCTACAAGCATAATACTTATGCCTCGTTTACGTTCGCTATACATATTATTTCTATGGGATTCCACTCATACTAACTTAGAGCATGGAAAATAGCTGCGCCTCTTAAATCATGTGCTACTTCTTTATTGCAAAATTCTGAGTGTATGCCTGGCGAATGAAGAATTTTTACTGGAGAAAATTCGCATTGTTTCCTTAGTAAATGCTTCCTCTTGTTCCCTTTTTTCGGCTCATACAATTAGTCACTTCACTTTCTCGAGCAACTTTTTTCAAAATTGTAGAAGACAGAAATTACTTTGCTTTGATATACCCTTGGATGTACCTTATGGGTGAAAATTAAATATGTTCGAGTAAATTATTTTTTTTAGATTTATAAGTTTATGGAAAAATACATGCTGAGCATGTTTCTTTATCAGTTTCGGATGAACTCCTTGATGAAGCCGCAGACCACTTCGAAGCTTTTTTTAGTGAAGTATTTGAAGAACTATCAAATTATGGCGAAATTGAAGATATGGTTGTATGTGACAACATTGGTGATCATATTATTGGAAATGTTTATGTGAAATATGCGGATGCGGAAGCAGCAGCCAATGCCATCAAAAATCTGTCTGGAAGATTTTATGCAGGTGAAATTTCTCTACCTGTTTCTAATTAATTTTCTTATATTTTATTTTTTTGTTGCAAGGCAGTGAGAGTAAAAGTTTCTGCAAAAGAATCATTAAGGAATAAGATGGACAACGTCACTACTGCAATCAAAATTGTTATGAGTACTACACTATTTATTTTCATCCTTGAAGATAGTTTTTCTCATGTGCCAACAGTTTTATTGCAAAATATAGAATGTATACTTTTTTTGTATTTTGAAGTCTCCTCTACATTCACAATGCTAGCAGTTGCAACTTTTATTCGTTTCGAATGAGAGTATACCCTCGAAGAACTCTACCTGTTTCTGATACTCTTGTTTTGTTATTTGGACACACACTTTCATTCCCTCTAAGGAGATACTATTCTCTCCATTATTATTTTCAATTATAACTTCCTCCCTTTGTATAAGGTGTTCAAATTTATCGTTTTCAGTAGTGGTGTACATACACTTCAGAAATTGCGAGATGAGTTGAAAAATGAAGATATTACAAATGAAGGAATGATTGTAATTTCATAGAGGCGCAATTGCTTTTCTATATTTGTATCTACGATCAGGAAAACAAATCCAAGTTGAATACACTCCTGTAACAGATTTTCGTGAAGCACGCTGTCGACAATTTGTCGATGGACAATGCAGACGAGGTGGTTATTGTAATTTTATGCATATGAAACACATTCCTTCCTCTCTCAAGCGAAAATTATTCCGAAAGATGTATGAAGATCATCCTGAATTACGCCGCAAAGTTCCGCGAAGTCGTTCGCGTGAAGGAGATAAGGGAGATTCTTCAAATAATCATAACAGTTACCGTGACAAAGGGAGAGATCGTGGTGGACGAGATCGCGAGGGCGATCGCTCGTATGACGATCGCTCTCGTGGCCGTGTGAGGGAAAGAGAGATTCGCAGGCCTCCACGTGAGCGGGGTGGGCGATCAAAATCTGCTTCCTCTACAGAAGGTGCACCCCCCCGTCGTCGCACTAGTGAGGAACGCAGAGCTATGATTGCTCAATGGAATGATGAGAGAGATCGTCGTGAGCAGGAGCAGGTTCAAGGAAGTTCTGCAGCTCCCCTAGGGGATATTCCCTCAGCCTGATCAATGATTGTAGTTCGATGTGCGATTACAATTTAGCGATGTGTGTGCTAGTTGCAATGTAACACTGTCAATCTTTTAGTCCCTGTTTATCTTTTTGTTACTTTTGTAAGACACGTCCAGTTCTTATCTTTTTTAGCGATATGGAAGGAAATGGTTGTCTATGGGCATCCACACCAGTGGCTTTCATCTATGAATGTACTAACGAAAATGGACAAATGCATGTATACCCATTTTATAGGTGTTATTAGTGTTACGCAGTTTAAATAGAACTAATGAATGAAGTAAGGCCTGCATTTATACTTTCATTTTGTCTCTTTGTGATACTATATTATTGGCTAATACCAACAACTAACCGCTTGTTAAAATAGTTTATCGCCTGATTTCTCTAGATTCTACTTTTCTCTATAGCTTTGTTAGGATGCTATGCATTTTCTTTTCTATGTGTCGAGAAATTTCATTATGGATAGGAATGCTTTACGTTAATCATTAGGTACAGTTTGATTCATGAATTCGGCGAAAGATGCAATACTATAACATTAATTTTCTCTTTCTTGTTTTAACTCGGATTAGGGAGTTGCACTATATTGTAATAACACTTTTGAAATGATTATCAAATTAATCAAAACCACGATTTTCCTATAGGGTTGGTAGTCAACGTTTAAATTTATATTTGCTTTTATTCACTCTAAATGTTCCGCAATGAATTTGGCAGGTCATCTGGTTAGTAGAATAGACAAAAAAAATTGATTCAAGCCACGTTTATTCCTTGGCTTAACTGAATGTTCATTTATTTTTTTAAACATAATGTGAGACCGAGAAATTCTCTTTGTACTGGGTAGTTACTAATGTTTTCAAAATGTGGAGCAACACATGCTGTCTCCTACACTGTATAAAAACGCATATTGTAAGGTATTCCGTACCTATTTGGACAAGCCTTATTTTTAAAAAATACAAGTATTGCTCAGGATTTCTATGAACTCCAATGCTTGCACACAGAAATGAATAATTGGTTTACTTAATTCAGCACAAGCAAGAAGAATGAATGCAAACCCTACTGCATGAGGAGATGCAATAAATGTGTTGAGCATTATATTTTGGGAGAATTTTCATAAAAGAGTGAACTTCAGGTGCAGACAGATGATCCTAAAAAGTTGTACTGTTAAGAGTTTAGAAGAATGGGGCTAGGCAAGAGTATTCACATTATTTCCTTGCGCTGTCATAAACTCAAACAAGAAAGAAACGCACTTTGGAAGTATTTAAAATATGGTTTTCTACGAGAGACCTACGTAAAGCTAAGCATAACCAAAATTAAATATCTCTGGAAATCTAACTATGAATATTAAATTGATAACATTAGCCTCCCCTATGGAATTGCACTTTGAAACTGGAATAGCAGCAAACACTCTTTCCTCTGTATTCAGTATACATGCATCGAGAAAATAGCGCATTTTGTAAATTTTGTCAAATGCCTTCTCTGATGAGGAAAAATTATCAATCAATACGCTTCACAAATGAGAAATTCATTTTTTGTGAGTTATCCACATCCCTTCTTTCAACCAACGTGAACAAATGAAGTAGTTAACTCAGTTTAATACAAAATAATGAAGCTAGCATACGAGATGCTTCCATTTATACGCTCAATCTCTATTGAAATCGATTGATCAAAGGAATATACTTGGAAAGCAAACCTACCGGAGATAATTTCAAGCTATCCAAAGGGGCTATATGACAAGTGGCTGCAAATTAGCTAAATAAAAAACCTTAAAAGGGAACAAATGCACTAAATGTCAGATGCTCTCATGCGAATTTCTACTCAAAGAATAAATATAAGCTTTTTCATGGTAAAATCCCACGAACAACGAAAGACTTGTTGAGAAATGCTGCACGTGCTTGTTAATAACGCAAGGTGAGATGCTTCCTCTTGATTTTATTTTGCCCAAAGAAAGCATGCAGAAAGTAATTACTATACTTCGCGATGGTATACTTGCGACGCATTAATTGGATGACTTTGAACACGCATGCCCATTAAGCAACCGAGAAGTTGTTTTTTTACAGTGTGTTAAATAATTAATATTCACTATCAAATAATGCTGTCTTCAACATTTTTGAAACGACTGTCGTCATTTTAATGAAAGTAGTATGAGCACCGTGAACGTTAAAAGTTTCAATTATCACAAAAATTGCTCCGTGCCCAAGAAAAGTTGACAACAGTGACAGGTAACAACAGCAAGCTGGCAGCAACCTCCACAAACAAAAAAGAAATCAGGACGTAGGTGCACAGCAAGATGGAACCACCTTGAATATTAGTTGCATCATATATAGTAATGCGGATGCGTGCCCGATTCTTTGCTAAGTTCAGAATGCTCTAGGCATTGCTGCGACAAAGTTTCCAAATATACCCCTTTTTGCCTTATAATGGATGATCCCCAACTGTTCATTATCTGCATATTGCGTAACCCCCTAGGATACATCTTTCACTTTAGCATATTATTTAAAGCAAATCGTACATATTATGCTCCTAATAAACTCTTTCTCGATCTAGTTTATAAATTTTATACAAGAAAGAATTGCACATTTCACAACAGCAAGATACATAATTAAAGTATTTTGATTGCCTCCTTCCTATTGCGATTCAAATTTATCCATTTTGAAGTTTCCAAAAGTAATATAATTATCAATTTTTCTGATACACCATATTACGCTCAATTTGTTTCGGCAGCATTGTATATTCGGATGGATATCTCTAAAGTCAAAGCAACCATTCCCGCGATAATTATAACGTTTCATTCTTTCGGCATAAGCATGGTAATGCACACCTTTATCTTCATGTATTTCTTTTGCAACTATTCCCTTAGTTAAACCCTTTGAAATAAAAAAATTTGCGATATCTTCTCGCCAATCTTCCGCATTATTTGTATGGCATTGTTTGTACGTAATGAATACATGAGCTGCATTCATTCTAAAATCTGCATGTGCCCAAATAAAAAGTGTATAAAAAAGTTATAAATACACTAATTTTCATAGAAAAGTGCCCATACAGAAATAATCTAACCTTGATTATCTTTTACATTGGCTTTGATTTTTCTTCTTTTTGGCGGCCTCCCTATCTTACCTCTTTTTTTCTGTTTTTTTGCTTTGATGGTATAGCGAATTTTTTTTACTTCTTTCTCACCTGCTTCATCTGTATTATCCTCTGTACTCGCTTTTTCTGTAGATTAAGGCAATACAAAAATAATACATAGACATACTACATATCATATAACCATCTATACATGCTCTAATATACCATTACCCGAGATCATATTATCATGAGGACTATCAATATCTTTACTATCGGACAAAATTTCGGTTGTTTCTGTTCTAATCATTTCATTATCAGAAACCACAAACCACAAAACGTCATCAAAATAATAATAGCACAACATGAAAATAAAAATTATACACTAACATTTACACTTACTTGATATAGTTCGCTTTCTCGCTTCATTTTTGTAAGTATCATTATTAGAAAATAAAGCATCTATTCCCCTATCACTACGTTCGAAATTTTGTCTACATTCCACAGTGCTGGAATTAGAAAATCTTGTACTGCGGGTATTATACCTACTGGGCAATTCCCCATCCTGCTGCATCGATTGTTTTCGCTCACGTTTAGCGTAATTCCGCGTAAATTTAGTCGAAATTTCGTCCACTATACAAAAAGAAGATATAGCATATAACACAGAAATAGTGTAAGTACAAAGAAACAAAAAAGTAAACATACTTACTTTCATCGGATTCTCTATTTTTTACGAATCCCGATTGCATCATTCTAAAGTGTGGAAACAATAATCAACGAAAAACATAATCATTAAAGCACACAAAATAAGAAGAATGAAATTGAAAATAAAAGCAATCTCCGTAAGGAAAAGCAATCGCGCAGAAAGAAGCAGCTCAACGATAAACTATAGTATCACCATAAGAAAAGAAATGTGCGACGGCACTTTACAATACGCGCTCAAGGAAGCAACTTTCATAAAGGGAAAAGCAAATTTTAAATCACGTACAACAACTCAGAAGGGTAGAAGATAAGCAACTGTATCAGTAAGAAAAGCGGGGGAGAAATCATGAGAAAACGTAGACAAAATTACAAACATAGACAGGAAAAAAAAATAGTTACATGAACAGAATTTGACATAATTAAACAAAATTAGGCATATAATGAATACAAAGAATCATTTTTATAATGTAGAAAGCATCCTCCAGCGTAGAAACAATCATACCTACCATATATTCATGCATATAAAAAACGCACATAGCGCACGCCTTCCCCGTATAACTCTTTGCCGTTTGCCACTTTTCCCCCCTATTTCTCATGTCTTTTCTGTGCAGCCGTCGAAATTCCATGAAGAAAATACTAACAACATACGTGTTCTGCAATCAATACAATTCCGTTTAGTCTTTTCAAGTACATACACTCTTTAAAAGGCTCATATTTCCGTAAGGACTAAGTAAGAAAACATACCTTCTTGCATACATTTCCATTCATACGCTAGGTACTTTTTCTTCTTGCAAATAATTCCTCCTTTTTCTTCGCTTTTAAAATCTTTGTACACGATAACTTTGCAGAATCATACGTACTCAATTGTCTTCCTTAAAACACCTGGCCAGATAATTCCAAAGTTGATTTAATTTATTTCTACCATCTTTCTTTGAAGGTAATCCTACCTTCAAAGAAGGAACGTCTATGAAAATGGCAACATCAGGTAAATAGACATTTTGCATTGTATTATACGGTATGTAAAATATTTTATATAACTGTTTAAACTTTATAAATACCATCTATATATGTGTATGTTTTGCTAACAGAAGAAATTGAGGAAACTAAAAATGACAGAAGAGACAAAAAAGATAGTACAGATCAAAACGCAATTGAATTAGTAAGATTAGGTAAGTAGATATTATATCATTGTATTACATGGTATGTTATTTTTTATATAACTGTTTAAACTACTTAATGGGTATGCTTAATGTATGTACACTTATATGTTTTGTTGGCAGAAATTCCAGTATCCTCTTCACCCAAAAAAAGAGGAAGACCAAGAAAATTAGTAAGAGAGCCAGTAAGATTAGGTAAGTAGATATTATATCATTGTATTACCTGATATGTTATTTTTTATATAACTGTTTAAACTACTTAATGGGTATGTCTAACGTATGTATACTTACATGTTTTGTTGGCAGAAATTCCAATATCCTCTTCTTCATCACCCAAAAAAAGAGGAAGACCAAGAAAGCCAGTAAGATTAGGTAAGTAGATATTATATCATTGTATTACATGGTATGTTATTTTTTATATAACTGTTTAAACTACTTAATGGGTATGCTTAATGTATGTACACTTATATGTTTTGTTATTAGAAGAAATTAACGAAGATAGAAATGATGATGGAGCAAGTAATGCTAGTAAAAATGAATTTGGCAACAATAATAATACTCGCGGTAAGTAATTACGAAACTGTTCTTATTTTTATGTATTCATTATGTATTTATATACGTTCCTATTTAATATATATTAGTGCACATATGTAATACTCGTTAAGTAAAATATTTAATCCTAAATTTTATTTTTATAGATACAACGCGTTGTGGAGCTTCTTTTTTATTGGATGATGAAGAGAAAAAAAATCAATTATCGGATACCTTCTATGCACATGGTGACAGAAGGCATGTGAATTCAACATTAATTCTCTTCACCTATCAGTTTCATCATATATTGAAAGATGAACCCCAACTGCTCTGTTCGCACATATATAAGTTCCTTAACAAATACGGGGAATTTCAAATGAAGTATGCAATAGTTTCTGTTACAACTAGATCGTTATTAGCCCCCACCACGATAACAATCCTTATCAAATGTACGTGTATTATTTATTATTAAAAAAAATATTACGTTTAAATACATAAAATATTATTTATATACTACTTGTGTTACTAACAATTCAGCCTCTGCTCCCATGGTGATATGTGCTGGCGAGGACGATGAGCTGCATTTCAATGGAAGTTTTCCGATTCTTAAATCTAGAAGATGCTTTGAAGAGTTATTCGAGGAATTTTCCCACGTTGATGAAAAAAGTCAACAAATTTTCTTCTATGGAAAGATATTTTTGCTTTATAACTCTTTAACATCTCTACATAAGAATGCTCCGCAAATTTTATGTAAGAAACTTAGAGAAGAACTTTTGCATATTGACTTACCGCTAACAGATTTTGATGGTAGTACAGCCTGAAAATTATAATTAGTGAATGAATCGGTTTCATACAATTCGATTGCAACGTATTTTGATTAAGTATTCGAGAATAACTATAAGAAGTAAAGAAAGAAATATTGTCGTAATGTAAGCCTTAGTCAGGGTTCCTATATAGAATTACGAAATTCTAAGAAAGCATAGACAGCTACTCGGGATTCCTGTATGGAATTACGAGCGCCCTACTACTCGGAATTCGCATATGGAATTATGAGCCCTATAAAATAACGGGTGTACAGTAATTAGGCTTACTGTCATTATCAAGTTTCCCAGTAGTCCAAATATTATATATATTACGCACATTTCGTTGTAAGAAATCAACATCAACTTTTTCGTACGCAAAGAGAATACGTCCTCCCTCCAGGCTAAAAGCATACATTGACAAGCAAGTATGTAAGAACTTAATACTTATACTCAGCTAAAAAATTGTTGTAGAAAGAAGCAATAAGCAAAAACTTAATATAAACTGTGTAGGTAATGCTACCGTTGGTCGGAGTCGTCAGCATCAGTAGGAACATCAGCCTCTAAGCAGACACTGTGTTGGCACTAGTAGGAGTAAGTGAGGGTATTCCGATAAAAAGGGGAAACAGGAACCCTAAAGATGAAAGAAGTTGTTTAGCATTCACTACAATACACCAAATCAAAAACATAAAAACAAATAACCTAAATACTCATTAGAAGTAGCCTTACACTCCGAAAGCAGCTAAGGCTATATTTCCCAAAAGAAGAATTTAATTGCCACGACAATATAGAAGCAGTAGGAAGAAGGAGAAGAGTGTAAAAGCATCACAAAAGCAGTAGTAAAAAGGAATAAAAGAATGAAAATGTGCGAGTGATGACGGAGTGGTTGCGCCGTTTACGTAGTGTGGCGCCCGCCACAATCACTTAGTGAGTTGCGAGTAAATTTGAGACTGTCACCTCCTCATCGTCTTAATTATTATTCTACAGATTTTATAGTTTGTTATATAGCTTGCTAAATAGGTTTTAAACCCACAAATAATTGATGTCATTTGTGCCCGAGTCGACACGGATTATATAATTAATTATGATCATTTAGCGGTGCAGCTGACCATCTCAATTCACAGAAATTAATCCATAATTATATTTATTACAATTTCCTAATACGCCATAATTATTTTAATTTAATAGACTGCTAGTAATTCTGTGAGGCTTGTTATTTGTACTTGTTAACTCTAGGCTTTAAAATTTATGAGGATGAATTATATCGTCTAACGAGCTGTTGCAGAACTTAGTTAAGCAATATTACTTATCTGTTGATTATGATTAATAAAGACGTACTGCTAACTTGATCAAATAAACGATAACACCAACTCTATTATTAAATTAATTAATTAATCAAAAACTATAAAAAAATATTGATTAGTAATAAACGAATATACTTGAATGAATAAATAAATAGCTTAACAATTAAATGATTGTAGATATGCTAAATTTAATTTATATCAAATAAATGCATAATAAAATCCAGTTATCTTAAAATAAGAGTGTAATTTATTTTAGGAGTTAAATTTATGCAATTGTTGCTTGCAACTGTGGCCAGCCGAACTGGTTACGATACGGCTTGCTATGATTTGTTTTTGAAGGCAACAGTGTGAATATGTAAAAATATTATGGCTTCGTGTGAAGCCTGAGCTCTTTCGAGCATGCCTAGAAATTCCTTTATAATTCACGATGAAAAATAAATATAGAAGTTTGATGGCTTCCAGTGAAGCCTGGAGGGATAACTCCCGTCATTGATTAATTAAAAAATTTACAGAATAAAAAGGTCAATAATTAAGTCACCCATATAGCCGAAATAGGCGTAATGGGAGAACAAAAATTACAGCAACGCTTCGCTCTAATATTAAGGGGATCCTTGAGGAATGTCCAGCATATCTACTTACTCTAAGGGTTAAATCTACTGTGTAGCAGCTTGCAGAAGCGGCCTGCTGTAGGTTCCAAGGGCGCTAACTAACTCGCCCTAGAACGTGTTGCGGCTGACGCTTGTTGTAGCGGAAGCTGCGGCCTAACCTTTAGAAAGAAGTGAGATCTTCAGAAGAGTATTCTTATGTGTAAAAGAATAAAAGTGATGCTGAGAAAACAAAAAGAAGAATATTTTCCACCGCAAAATGAATGTGAGGCATGATGCAACAGTTGGAGGCAAGCTCACTGATAGAACCTTTGGGGGCAAAATGAACTTGGTCAAAAGTTAAAAAATTCAGTACAACAAAAGTTGCACTGATCAATCATTACTCCCTAGCTATTCCAGCATGCACAAAAGTAAATAAAAGTGGCTCCGAGTAAAGCAAAAAGTTAAATAAACAATGCAGCCACAAAAAGTGACAGCAAAGCATCAACGCAACATTTTGCCATCGGTGAAAATTCCATAAAATAAGTCAAAACTTGGCCAAACAAATTGCCAAGTAAAATTAAAGGTTCTATGAGCGGGAAAGAGGTGTTTTAACCACCTCTTAGGTTCAAGTTGTATTTATATTTATTAAATATACATGCTAATGTATTTTGGGCTCTATGTGTACGTTTTGTGGTTCAACTGACAACCACTGCTTTTTCGCCTCAAATGCCCTTGTAACTTTTGGTTGCTTTTTCATTGCTGTTTCATTTTGAAATCTCGGTTAAAGTACTAAACTCCTTTTTAAATATTTAAATCACTGCACGTAAGTTTCCTTTTTTTCCTTTACAATGTCTTGTTACTTTTTATTTGTTTTTATGTGCTTATAGATTGGATTTGCTGGAACAAATTGCAAAGGCGCTCGAGCTAAGCATGCAACCGCACAGTCATACATGTAAGCCAAATTTATTTGTTAGTAACTTTTTGAAGCATTTTAGCTTCTCTGGTGGCTCTTAAAGTCACTAATGAATTTTTACATAAATGCGAAGTCAAACATTCGTGTTAACTTATTACAAAAATTTTATTTTATGAACTTTTGCATTGCTTACGCAATTGCAAAGTTTAACATATATTTTTCGTACTTACCTATTTAAGCGTTTTAGGAACCATTTGGTTCCCCACGTTCCCTAGCTATTATAAATGATTATTATTCTTAGTTTGGAAGCTTAACTTCCTTTTTTAGTTATTGTGACATTGAAATGCCACTATGATTATTTTTACTTGATGCTGGAGAATGAACTTCTTATATCGGCTCTTTTGGCATTATTTATGCAAACTGATTTTTTTTTAACTTATATCGGTTCAGTTAAAGGGGAACAAGTACAAAAAATGGGATTGTTCCTCCCACAGTGCATAAAAGAATACGAGCTTTTTGTAGAATGTAGAGCATACTTATGCCTACATTCCTAGAAAAAATTACTTGGTTGTGTAATTTCCATCTGGGTCAATAATAAAGATTTGCATCCACTCGCGGGTGCAAAAGAATAGTGTGGCGTCCTGATGGTGCCGAAATATAAAGATATTTTTAAGCAGCTCAATTAACTTGCCCACTCCTTTTGTGTACAAGAGTTTTATTAAACTCCTGACAAATTAAAAAAGAACCGGAATCGAAATCCCTTATTTTTGTCGCTTTACTTTCTTTTCCCTCGTTGGAAAAGAAGAGGTTGACAATTACCCAATGCACCCAAGCCCGAGTGGGTACTAAAGCTCAATTCCCCTATATTTTCATAATGCTTTTGAATCAAGACTTGTCTGTTTTGAAAAGTCTACAATTGATTCTAAATTCAATTAATTCGTGCCCATATGCAATATATGACACTATGAAATAGTAAGGGAATATCATTTTGTAAAATTAATTGCGTTTATTTGCAATCTCAAGAGCTTTTCCTCGCTCCAATACATGTATCAATATATTGTCTTTTCAAATAAATGTCTGCAGCCAAAAATTGTACAGAAGCATTTCTTTGCTTCTACAAAAAGTTGAAGCTCAAATTAATCCCACATGAACCAGATTAATGGTCTCTAAGATAATCCATAATTATTTTTGCAGTGTGTTTCCTTGTTTAAGAGTTAGGATTAATTCTTACTGTTGGCAGAGGCAAGCTATAAGTTATTTTGGGTGAATCACGAAGACCGAGCCGATGACTTCCAATAGTTATATAGCAATCCTACACGGACGCTAGGGTAGAGGTTAATAGGCACTGAAGTTTTTACTTTAATCCCAATAGGGACTAAAGCGTATATATATAATTAAATTGCTGTTTGTTGCGATGTAGCAGCAGCAATGAATCGAATCTCCTAAAGCTCAAAAGAAGCTTAGGAGACAACTTAAGAGTACCTAACGTACCTTAACTTACTTATGAATTGTTCTAAGACTTCTAGAGATGCAGGCAGGAGACAGTTAGAACTATTTTAGTTACACAATTTTTCCTTCGTTATCGTATGAAAATTTGCTCTCAGTTATGCTTGTAATTTTAAGTTTTTCTGGGGCTTTTTGGATGATTTTTCCCTATTCCTAGTTTTCTTATACAATTAACTTCTCCAAATCTACTTATTTGGGTTTTAAAACTATTCGTTGCTTTGTGGCATTGATTTAATTATCCAATTTGTTCTGCTGTTGATATGATTTGTTTGGCGATTTTGTTGCTGCTACATTCATTATGAAAATTAGTTATTGTCCCCACACAGAGGATTACCTGTGTCTTACTTTATCTTGAATTAAGATACGTATGCGCTGTTTTAACTTACGTAAGCGCGGTCTTTACAAGTTGACATCTTTGCAATGAATCATTTATTCCGATCATTACTTCACACTATACTCTATAACAACTTTCTTATTATTTCGATTACACATATAATAGCTTGTTTTTCATCGCAATCACCTACTTTCAATAGAATTGTTTTTATTTATACCAAACATTTGTAACTCCATATAGAAATCCCGAGCCGCGGTCTATATTTTTTTAGAATCTCATAATTGCATGTGCGAACCCCGAGCATAACTTACATTTCGACATTGTTTTTCTTATTTTACTTCTTTTTGTAGGTATCATAAAATACTTAATCAAAATACATTGCAAACGAATTGTATGATCAATAGAGGATATTTTATTTTTTAGTGAGTAAGCTTTATAATTTTTTTGTTGCAATATATTTTATTATAAAATTTTTTTAGCAAATAAAGTAATTTACTTTGAATTAGTCTTTCAAATGTAAAGGAAAAGTTATCAATGATAATATTATAAATAATAATTTGTTTATATAAGTCGGTGTATTTGATACACTACTAGATACATTCCGTGCAACCCCCAAAAAGATGATCCTTCGGAAAGGTTCCACTTCCACTTTGATTAACCTTCGCAGCCATGCATCATGTCTTGGCCTTTCAAAAAAATTACCGGGTAGCTTGCTTTGTAATCTAGGGTTTTTTTAAAGTAGTATTTTATCCCTAAGATTTGCCAGTCAAGATCTATCGACTCCGGCTACACGATTCTTCTAATCAATAGCGTATTGTTTTCATTTACACTTTTAGATTGTTGATAGTTTGAGAGCGTGGATATACTTATTTTCTATAAATATATCTCACTAGGTTCATTCGTTTATCTTTTAATAACCTTCTATCGAAAATAGAATTAGAATAACGAAAAACTAGAGCAACTAAGCTCATCAACCTCAGAGTGGTCTTGCTAAAATAATAATCTCGTAACTTATGGGCGTCGACAGCCCAGACTCGATTCTCAATCAAAACCTCTATTCACCTTCACTACTACATGTAGTCAACCTATGGGTCTGACATACTCTAGTATTATTCGTCTCTCCCTCTGGCTCTGTCGTAACGACTTAACAAGCTAAGGTCTGACTTCTACGAATCTCAAGTTACTACCATGCGTTCTGTTTCATAACCGCAACAGATACACAATGTGGAGAGCTCTCATCTCACAATTGCATTACCTAATTCCCCGCGTGGATATTTGCGCGAGTGTTTCAAATCAACCTAAGCACTGCCCGGCCACTTTAAAGATATGTACTTCCTCCTTGTTAGGGCAAACATACATTTTCCGCAACTGCATTGCCAGACGACCAAACAAAACTGGCAGACACAATACGAAAAGTTGTGTATAAATTATTATTATTTCGAAAATAGGACATGCAGAACGAAGATTTTCCAATGCGTAGTCAGTAATGTTGTAAAGGTCTCTTTAAATGGTACAAATAAGCCCACTTCGCTAACTATGGATTGCAGGTGCTCTATTCCTTATAGAACTAACTTTGATAGACTGCTTCACTAGTCTTATTTCCTTGTGGCGATGTTTTGAGAAAGTTGCTTTTTTAATGTGAATTTTAGTGCAAGCTCAACCCACCCTTTTTAGGCTGTTGTCAAATAAACGTTTTTATAACCGCTTCGTTATTCATCCCGCGAGCAATGGCCTTTTATGTCGATCCTCGCAGCAATGATTACAAAACTCCGCTTTTAGGAAATGAGACGGAAAAATCAAAGAAAACAGCAGTTCTAAAAAACAGCGAAAACATTGATTCTTTCACACGATACGGATGCCTTATTTCATCTCCTCAAATTTTTTCTGGCACTCGGCCATCGTACGTTGGATTAGGGAATCCCAACTCTTCTCGTATGATTCCATCAGATCATGAGGGTACTACTTTCTCTAACGTATCCATTGCTTATTGGTTTAGCCTCTTCATACGAAAAACTGTGAGAGTTCCCTGTAATTGCACTTACCGCAAAAAAATGTGGAGTATTCAGAGATTTTTAAGCAGGGAACAAGGATGCTAGAATAACAAAATTAATAGTGAGGATGAGGGATGCACTCTTGTTTACTTTTTGGTATTTTCTTCTTCCTTGGTATATTTCAACGCACTCTTTCTTTTCAAATTATAAGTGGTGAAAGTTTTAACTGCATCGAATTCCGTAAAAATAAGGGTAAGATGCCTGAATAAAAAACCATATGTATAAATACAGCAAAAAAATCTTTTTGGATCCTATTCCCATACGAATTGCTCCACTTGTTCGTTTTGATTTCTTATTATAGATGGTCTCATGACATCTCATTGGGAGCCTCCCTCTTACGATCTTGGCCAAACATTAAGGAACAGTGAACCTCATGCTCTGTACATACAGGAGGAATCAGAGCGGTGAGCAAAGAAAAAATGATAGATAGCATGGATAGAAATGGCTATGAATACATAAAAGTGGTTATCAGACTGAAAAGAAGTGAATTACAGATCGTCAAAGTGTGTGCAACTCTTCAGACTATGCAAAAATTTTTTTTTTTTTAATAAACACCAGCTACTACATTTGCAGGATGTGATTTTTATAAATTTACTCGATAGTATGAACATGTGATGAAACATCCAGTGGACATCACCATTTTGAATGTTTTAAGCTACAAATTTTTTATTTTATTCTTTCTGTTTCTCTCCCCACAATCCTCTCATTTATAAGAATTCTAAACGAAGCCTTATGGATGATGCATTTTATTGATTGGTTGTATATGCTTCACCTCTCTCTAACCTGTTCAGTTTCTTATCACATTTTTTAAATTATATCAGGTTTTATATTCGAGAGCCTTACCATCACTGGGAAGAGAAATTTGAAAAAGGTGGACACCTCGATCTCAGTGAAGGCCCTGTGGAGAATCGGAGGGTTACCGATTGTATTTTTATTATATTATATAGCATATCTTTGATCAGTGTTTTTTGTTTCTCTACTTGGAGTTTTATTTATGGTAAACTCTATGCTGTAAACATCATGGCTGAGAATGCTTTTGTCTCTCTCATCCTCTCTCTCTATATCTTCCTTGCATTCTTTTACCTTTATTATCTATCTCTAGTAAGGATCTATATCAAGCTTATGCATTCATTTATTTCTCTCTCTCTCTATATATATCTCCTTTATAGAGGAGGGAGGTCGAAGGAAATCATTTGAGAGAAAGAGGAAGTGAACACTTTTTTTTTTTTAAAGTTTTGAAAGGTGTTTAAAGGAGAATTAACTAAAATATTCTTTTATGGTTTGAAACACATTTGGATAGTTCAGAGAGGAAAAAATGGGAAGAGAGAAAAGGGAAAGGATTACCATTAGATGTGTGAAGAGGGAGAGAAATCGTATGGAATTTTTACAAAATTTTTTTTTTTTCTCAAAGGATTGCTAGTTTTCTCAATGAGCAAGAAAAGAGAAAATAATATATAAACGAGAGATTTAAATTATTTTAAAAACAAAAACTCAAGATTTAATCCGTTGTACTAATGAATTTTTAAGTGAAAGAAAGCTTCTTACCTCCAAAGTTTCCTTCTTTTAAAACAAAATTTTATTTTATTTGTGTGTGTTTTTGCTGCAAAGTCTAAAAATGCTAAAGATTTTTGAATACACTATAAATTTTCTTTATAACAACGTCTTAATAATTTCATGTTTTCAAGAGGATTTTGTAGATACACTACTTTTTCTACTCCTTTCAATTATTTCTCTCTCTATTCATTGGAATCACGTCGTCACTCTTTATTACTGTGTAGGTGACCCCTCCAAACTCATTCATGGATTGGATTATGAGGTGAGACGCTCTTCTCTTAATATAATTTATGTAGAAATGGGACGTCATTCCTTACTTTCTTAATTCTATCTAAACTCTATTTTTCTCTCGATGTAATTCCTTCTCTCGAAACGCATATTCATTCTTCTCTCTCCACTCACTCTCGCGTAGTAATATTTCGTGTTAGGAACACCACAAAAGGTTTTATCACCTTTTTATTCTCTCTTTATTCTCTACTCTCTATTCTCTACTCTCTCTATTCTCTACTCTCTCTATTCTCTACTCTCTATTCTCTACTCTCTCTATTCTCTTTCTATTCTCTCTTTATTCTCTACTCTCTATACTCTCTACTCCACTCTCTATTCTCTCTCTACTCTCTATTCTCTCTCTACTCTCTAACTTAAGAATAAACAAATTATATTCAATGATATGAAGGAAGTAAAAATGCTCAATAAACGCCTTTTATTACAGAAAATATCAAAAATCTTTTCTTTTTTTTCAAATTTTTGATTTCATCACTCTCCTTTTCTTCTTTTATTAATATTAAGCTTATAGGATGTGGAGGAGTATGAATATTTTAATTTTTATCAGGGAAATTCATGTGGTATTTCATCTGAAGTGAAAGATTTTCCTCTATTATATTGGCCTTCTAAGCAATTTGTGAGGAATGCAACGCTCATTCCTCTTCCTGTCGAAGCCAGTCTTCCTGTAAGTTATTATTATTTTTTTAATATGTAAACTTTTGATAAAATGTACATGCTTTAATAATGGAAATACATCTAGAGAGTTGTTGGCCTTAAAATATTTTAAAAATTTTATGAAGCTATAGGAGGAATGATTTCCTCCTCTCATCCTCTTCTTCCTCTCCTCCTCTTCTTCCTCTTCTTTCTCTCCTCCTCTTCTTCCTCTTCTTCCTCTTCTCCCTCTCATCCTCTCATCTTCTTAATTATTTTTAATATAATTCTAATTTTTTTCATTTCTTCTAGATATGTACAAAAACCTGTCCTGTGGAGTATTCTCAAAATCGTTTATCCCAATGCGCAGAAAAATATATTTCTAATGGATTTTGTACTTGGTATAGAATTTTAATGGAAAATATAATATAAATCTATATTAAAAAAAAAATAAAAGTATACTAAATTAAAAATACATTAAAGTAATAATAAAAATAGAAAAAACTAATAAATTTATAATACTAAAATTCCGAATTTGAAGGAGTATATTTATATTTATATTTTTTTTTTATAATTTATTTTTTTTATAATTTTTTTTCTTTTTATTTCCAAGGTATGGTAAAGAGCCTGCTGTACTTCGTTATGGTAGATATTGTGTTTTCAACGATGAAATTGATAGAGTGAATTCTCGTTTGCTGGATATGGGAGGCACTTGGATTTCTAATATTTATATTGCTTGGCCGGTAATATTTTTGTTTTAAAAGGCGGTAAAAGAGTGTATTTTATTTGTTTTTAAAATATTATTTTATTTTATATATTATTTTATTTTTGTGTTTTTTATATTATAGTTTATTTTTATTTTTTTTATATTCGTTTTTTTTTATTTTTGTTTTTTTTATAATAGTATATTTTATTTTATTTTTTTTTATAATAGTATATTTTATATTTGTTTTTTTTTTAGTATTTTTTTTTTTTTTTTTTTTTTTTTTTTTTTTGTTTTTTTTTTTTTTATTTT
>JADAQX010000960.1:0-18009 GCA_015476325.1 Cardiosporidium cionae | reverse complement strand
TTCGTGGAAATACACTAGAAATTATTGTTTTTATAATTTTTTTGCTATTTACCTAGTTTTATTTACAAGACTGTATTGTAATTTTTCTTACTACAAAGTATATATTTTTGTACTGAATAAAGTAATTGAACGCATCATGATAAAGAAGTAATAGCGAGGTTTATTTTTCGGTGAATTCATAGGGCGACTGGTGAACGAATCTGTTAGGAATTAATGGAAGCACACCTTGTAAGAGAGATATGAATGAATAAACTTTAAAAATACTTAGAGCAAATAGTTCAAGTATTTATTTGCTTCTCTCCCATGTGCTGCAGGTGCACAAGTAAACGGTGCTTGCTATGTTCCAGCGTTTCTCGGTGCTGCATCCGTACCTCGAACGAGTAATCAACTGAAATTAAAACGTATTCTTCTTTCTTTACTCCACTGAAAGGTACAAGAGAAAAATCTTCAGCAATGTGTTTGGCTTCATTTTATTTATTCTCTACTTCTGTTACGAAACTGTGGCTAAAACATGCTTGCTCGAGAGCTTTCTAAAATAAATAAGCCAAGTTCTCTAATTCTTCCTGCATCCTTTCTTCAACCTGTGTGTCACTTCAATTAGTCTTGCAATAATCGCGGGCTGTACCCCAAGCTATTGTTACTGTTTTTGAAAATGAGGATCATCGAAGTAAGATATTTTACGTTGCACTTTTCTGTTGGAGTGTTACAATGAACAAAGAGAAACAATTGCAGCAGTAATTATGCTTAACAGCAGTGAACAAGATATCTGAAGCGAAAAGATGAAATTGGATTAACCAAAGTATCATTTTGGGTCTCTTCCGTTCATTTGTTTCAATGTGTAAAATTTTACGTATTTTTATGTATCACCAAAAGTTTTCTATTAGTGAAACGTAGGAGATATGCCACAATAATTTTGTGGCAGTGCATTGAACGCTCTATAGATTTTTCCTTCCTATTTTTAAAGAGAGAACATCGGAACTTGAGGTATAGAACAAACGTTTTACAAACGTAAAACTAATCTTGTTCTGTTTCTGCTAGTTATGGCGCCTTGCTGACGTAGTTGCCGTAAATGATATGTAGTTAAGAGCAAGTTTTAGTATGAATTAAAGGGTTGATGGTACCTTTTTTTCGAATAGTTTTTATATTGAATTACCCTTTTTTGGTGTTAGGATAGTGTACTGATTGATTAATACTTTTTCAATTTGCTGAAATAGGGCTTTAATAATGCAAATTTTGTGTAGAATCTCCTAGTTAAGTTTTGCACGAGTTATAAAAATCATATTAGGCAGGTTTAGGCGAGGAAATTACGCCTAGTATGGAGAAGAAACCAACTGGATTATATAAATTTGTTTTGTTTTGTTTAGAAAATTGAACATTGGAAGCAAAATAATCCCGAGAAGCCCTTTTTCTCGTTTGAATATTTTCCTCCCCGAACTGATGCTGGATTAGCTAATTTGTACGATCGCTTTGATCGCATGGCTGTCTTAAATCCTTTATGGATCGATGTTACATGGGGTGCTGGTGGATCAACTGCTGGAAAAACTCTAGAAATGTGTGCAAATGCTGTCAATTATCATGGCTTGGAACCTCTCATGCACTTAACTTGCACAAACATGCATTTATCAGCTATCGATAATGCGTTAACAGAAGTGAGATTTTGTGCTCCAAAAAAAAGATATTTTGTTTAATTTGATCGGTTTAAGCTAATTTATTGTAAAATATTTTGTCTTGCAATCAAGAATTTTCTTAATATCAGTGACTGCTTTATCTTTCTTTAAAATCAGGAATGAATGTCTCTCTACTAAAGGAGAAAGCTGATATAATCAGCCAAGCGATTTCTCGTACTACATGTTTTATCGTAATTAAATTTGGTTGACTTTACATGTAGTCTCTAAGGTATTAGGAAGCATTTCTCTTAGTACTATTTGTTTTATTTTTTGATTTTATGCATTTCTTTTGTATCTGTTTCTGCAGTGTACAAAGAACGGAATTGTAAATATTCTAGCACTCCGTGGTGATCCTCCGGCAAATGAAGAAAAATGGTCTTCTACCGAAGGTGGATTTGAGCATGCAGTGGACCTTGTCAAGTATATAAAGGTACATAAAAAAGCTATTTAATGTATGAAGTCAAAATAATAACGGCTCTTTGTTGCTGTTTTCATTGTGTGAATCGTAAGATAGTATACACAGGCAATTCAGAGGTCTTTGAAGACATAATTTAAATGGATTTAGTTAGCATTGGAAGTATGGCGTAACTCTATTACTTCCAAAGATACTTCTGATTCCAAGAAATATTTATATTTATTTTTACAAAAATCTCCTCTTTACTTTCTAAATTTGCAGAAAAAGCATGGAAATACTTTTTGTATTGGCGTTGCTGGTTATCCTGAGGGTCATCTTGAGAATCCAAAGAAAGAAGATGACCTGATGTTTTTAAAGGAAAAGGTTTGAGAATATCACATTTTTCGTCCGATAGCTTCCTATTAGAGCTACTTGGATATGTGTGTACGATCTTTCTCTAAGCATATGCGTAGGCTTGAGAACATTTTATTATCTTTACTTGCTGCGAGGATGCCTGTAATTGCGTACATTAAAAAATGTACTGGAGATAGAAAATGCCTGAAAAAGCATGAAAAAAAATATATAGCATGTGAATTTTGAGGTTTACTAACTTGCAGTAATTATTTTATGCAGTGTTAATGACTTCTATTGTCAATGATTCGATTATTTACTGGTCTGTAATAGTGCAAACCCGTCTGCTCATGTATGAACTTGGAATTAGCGGTAGCAATATTTTGTACATATTTGAATTCCCACTTGACTACATATAGGTCGATGCTGGGGCAGATTTTGTCATTACGCAACTTTTTTATGATATAAACGAATACATAAATTTTGACATTGCAGCAAAATCTATAGGAATCGAAGTTGTCATAATTCCAGGTAGTGAAATCACCCTGCTTGCATTCTCTTTAAAGCTATTTATAATGTGCAAATACTGTCGCTGGAATTTGGCTTCCAAATTTGGATTCGTAGTGATATTTTATACTTTTCAGTTATGTGCTAGCTGTAGTAAGTGAAAGTTTGCGCAAAATTTATCGGTATTCTATTAAAATGTCTATCTGAAGATTTGTCTTGGCTTTCAAATTCAATGAGTGGTTTTGAGAGAAAAAATTATGTTTTTTGATTGTACCGAGTAATTTAGGGGGCTTTTGCATCTTTTCTCTATTATCTGCTTGTAAATGAAATTGTTCCTCCACTTGTTCTCAATAGGAATCATGCCCATTCAATCCTATGCGGGTTTTATGAAGATGACTGGATTTTGCAAGACGAAAATACCAATTGAACTTTCTGTAAGACTTCGGTCGAGATTGGTCTTGAAAAAGATGAGTAACTTCGAGCTGAATATTACTCATTTTTTATTTAAGTAGAGTGAATATATGTCATGGGCTCTTGGGAAATTTTTATCACCGTCACCTTTCGAGGGAATACGTTGCAGGCTTTGATATTTGCTTGTCTAAAAAATAATCAAATGCTTTTCTATTTTTCATAGAACATTTTTGTAACTTTGTCTTGAAATTTCTCTTGATTTTTTAAGGAAAAAAATCAGTGGAGACATGTTCCGTGTATTTCTTGAATATTATTTTTGCTAGACGGTTCTTGAAGAAATAAAGGATGATGAGCAGAAAGTTAAAGATTTTGGTGTACATCATGGAACAAAGGTACTAGATACTATAGAGCAGAATTTATATGTTATAGATTATAGTTTTTTTTTTTTGCATGCGCTGCACTCAATTGATTCTAGAATTATGCAATCTTGCCACCCAAAAATTCTATTTGTAGAGGTTAAGGCTTTATATCCATTGTATGTTGTGCCCGGCTAATATTGTACCTTTATATTTTAAGTTAATTATTCTTAATGTTCTTATCTTGTTTTTCACTGCATTTATGAGTTACTAAATGCTTTGTACCTGCAAGTTACCATTTAGATGTGTCAAGATCTCATAAACTACGGAGTCTCTGGATTGCACTTTTACACACTCAATCTAGAAAGTTCTGTAATTCGTATTGTTGAAGGCTTGAACCTGATAGACATTCATCGGAGCAATCGTGAATTGCCTTGGAGACCTCTATCTGGTAGACGAGCGAAAGAGGATGTTCGCCCAATTTTTTGGTCTAATCGTCCAAAGTCGTATATTGAGCGGACTTCTACGTGGGATGATTTTCCAAATGGACGATGGGGAAGTATTGGTAAGCGAAATACAAAAGTTTCATTACGTTTGCACAACCTTGTGAACTTGAGCAGTATTTTCGCAGCTGCTTATGATGTTGTGGAGAAGCTACGTAGTAAATGTGGCTAGTAACTATCACACAATTTGGTGGATTTAAAAGATGGGATGCATTTCTGCTTCATTTTGCTGTTAATAGCTATTTTAAAAGAGTTTTATTTAATGCTGTTAAAATAGTTAGTACGCCTTTGCCCAGGGTGATATTTACTTTAAGTAGCTTTCATTTCAACGTAATTTACTGTTGCAGTACATAAACGTAATCTTCTTGATTCACATATCTCATTACTGTTTCTTGAGTTCCATACATCTGAAATGAATTCATTTTTATTTAACTGTCTTGGATCTTTAGAATCTCCAGCGTTTGGTGAACCTACTCTTTCCGCATCTGTGGATCCTGATGAGCGGGTATGAAAATGCTTTGTCAGAACGTTTTGTGAATTTTACAATGCAGTGTTAAAAAAGAAATGTATACCCTTTTTTTCTAATTTTTAATCGATTATTGATAAAGTAAAAACGCGAGGGATATTTTATCGAAAATATTTGTACGCAAGTAAGGAAAAGTTAGGGAATTAAAACTGGAGCAACAAGTTATTAAGTAGATGTTGTATTTTGTGTGTGTTAGTTTTATTACAACTCTTTTTTTGCTTATTTTGTATTTCTTTGGCACTTTGTTGTTTTGACTTCTGCAAAATATCTATTTTTTCAAATTTTTTGAGTTCGTTTTCTTTTCTATTTGTTTGTTTCCAGTCCATGAGCCATCGACGTAGCATGTGGGGTGAAAAATTGACTAGTATAAAGGATGTGGAAATTATCTTTTGTAAATACTTGAAGAATGACGAACATGTAAAACGGTTGCCATGGTGTTTTGAACGACCAGGAGCGGAAACGGTTGTCATACAAAAGCAATTGTTGAAATTGAATATGTGTGGTTTACTTACTATCAATTCTCAGCCCCGTGTTAATGGTAGTCTTTCAACTGATCCTAATTTTGGATGGGGGCCAAAGGGTGGATTTGTGTATCAGAAGGTAGGCTCTAATTAAGCCGTAATCAGAGTTAACTAAAACGCGTATATTCTAAGTTCAAAAATGAAAAAATGGTATGTATGAGAGTTATTCGGTGACAATAGAAATAAGAAACTGGGCACTTCTGTTAGGGAGGTGGAAAGCTGATTTGACGCGTATTTCTATTTCATCTTTTCAGCACTTACCATTGTAGAGTAGAATCAAGAAGAATGATCATAAATATAAAAACTTTGCTTTTCTTGTTGTGGCGTAGGCGTACATCGAATTCTTTTGCGCTCCTGAAGTCTTCAAAATTTTGGTTGCTGCCGTAAAAAAAGATCCTGAACTAACAATGTCGGCTACCAAAAAAGATGGAGATTTTCAGACAAACTCGAAAAGTGAAGTTAATGCAGTAACATGGGGAGCATTTCCTGGTACGTGCAGGAGATTTGCTATATGTCGATATTTAAAAAAATATCTTTATTGGGATTTTTTGTAGAAACATGTTCAAACAAAGTCTTTCTTTATTGCCAAATCCTTGTTCAGGTGAAGAGATAAAGCAGCCAACCATTGTCGATACGAAGAGCTTTTTGGTATGGAAGAATGAAGCTTTTGATTTGTGGACACTTGAATGGGCTTCTATTTATAGTGAAGGCTCTCAAAGTAAAAGATTGCTTACGGAGGTGAGTTACCCTTCATGATGGATTGATGAAATATAGAGATTGTTGTAAATGTATAGCAATTTCATAATTTTATGGCACAAAAACATAAGTATTTTTCTCCCAGCATACTTCAAATTGGGATCCACCATTCCAGTCCTCTCCTTCATTTTTTTGTATCTTATGATCTTATCTATAAGCTCCATGATGCTCTTTTTAAAAAAATTATAAATATACATTGTTTTACTTTTTCATAGATACGAGACACGTGGTATTTGGCTAATATTGTCGATAACAATTTTGTTTCTGGGGACTTGTTTGGAAAACTAGTTGGATTTCTTCAAAATTAGGATGCCCTAGACTCTTAGTGTCTTCGTTTTTCCTGTATTTTTAGGAAACATGCGAAAATGTATTGCTTTTTTTGTTCTTGTTAACCAAAATATATATTTTTTACGTTGAATTTTGCTTATAAAAAATCCCTTTGTGTTGATTTAGTTGGGTGGTGAATTATCTCGGTAAGTCATATAGTATTGTGTGTACGTGGTATCTTTTGGCAGTATCACCATTGCTATTTATCGCTAAAAATTATTTGTTGAAATAAGTATGGCATTAATGCGTAGAAAAAAAATTAAGCATATAAAATGAAGTAAGAATACATGCAAATGACTCATAATCTGGGTACAGAATCTTCTTTTACTAAAGCAATGAGATTAATTTTTCAAAAATTCCATGCAACTGGCAATGAAGTACATTTTATTTAAACAATTGTGTTGAAGTCATTAACTTTCTCATTAGCTAAGGGATAAAATATATGTTTGAGTAATAGAAATTCGGTTAGATTACATAAGTAAATAATTTTGTTCCTGTAAGAATTGAAATCTTTAAGGGACATGCTTTCTGGCTAAATCGGTATTAGCTTTAACCTAGATTTCTAAATGTCACAAGCAAGCTTCTTGTTGTTTCTAAATCTGTCATAAGCACTTCCGAATCAAAACGATACTACAAAGAATATTAATGGTTCGTCGTATCACTTACATGAAACAGACCGGCACGGAAATTTTTTTTGGTTGTATTTTCAATAACCCCAAAGAGTTGCGTCTTTATACATATGCAAAGTGACAATTCAAGCTTTGTGAGATAAAGCAGTTATTAAAACTTTCCAAAAAGTAAATGCGTTTCTTCACTACCAACTAAAGCTAATAAGCGATTGATATTTGCCGCTGCGCCCGTTAATTTTAGGTATCACGAAAGTGCACGTAGTTTTTTGTTTTGGCCTCTGTAACAGAAAAGACGTAACTAACAAACAGGTCAAATATTTTCGAACAGGAGCAGTAGGAAAATTTCGATGGGGAAACTGGGAAATTTTTATTTTGTTGTAACTCCAAAATGTGTTTTCCCATTGGGTGATTGCTACTGTCAAATATTTAGCAATGTACGGCTTGAAATTGTAAGAATTTTATTTTAACATTTTATCTCAATTACTGGAAAAACTTTAGCTTTTGTGCAAAACTGTTTTTTAAAACAAGTTTTCATATTTAAATTCCGATAATGCTCTTCTTGCTTTCATAAAAATAACTTTGTAAACTTTTCTACACGGTGATTATGACGTTCAAAAAACCGTTAAGATAAGAAACCATCCAGTTAGCACTTCAGATTATAATAAAACCATGTTTGATTGAAATAAAAAACGAGAAGTCGTTGAGATTTTGTGTTTTCACTAAGGTATTGCATCTTATTTGATGTTATGAGCTATCATTAAAAGTTGATGTGCCATAAAGACGAATTCTCAAACAAGAGATGTCGGTTGGCCCGAGCATTTTGCATGATCTTTAGGAAATTTTCTCCTTTCATGAAAAGAACAAGCTACTAAACAAAACAATTAAAAAACATACCGTCATTGCAAACAACTTTCTCATAGGAAAAAATTAAGCTTTTGCACCTGAGTAAGCAAGCATTATCCTTTTGAACAAGTTATTTTTCCATTAATTTTTTAATTCTTGGCAATTGTAAAAGAGATGCTGGAATTACTAACAAAAAATAGTTGTATTTAATTTTTTCAATATAGAAATTGCGTGTTTGGAACTTCCATTATTGGAATAATTGAGTAAGCTAACTAGTTACTTGGTATTAGGAAGAATAACTTTGCACTTTTAACTATAAGAAAAATGGACTTCTAAACACAGAAAAATTATCCTATTTGAAGACACTTTTTATAGAGAAAAAATAGAGTTATTACATTCAGGTAGTCTTACCACTAATAGCAGCAAGTTGTTATAGCAAGCAAAAACTATTTGGTTCAAATATGTTAACATAACTTCTACTCATGGAAAAGAGCTTATAAGTTTGCTTATTCAAATAATATGGTCCAATTTGCTTTGAAAAATAATTTAATAAACGGCTTATAAATTCACTCGAAAAAAGCATACTTTTGTGGTAAAAAATAAAATTTGATCCGATAATAAATCAAGGTTTCTACAGCATAAGGAAATCGCTGCCAAGAGGCTTGTGCACTACAATTTTGTCATGGGCATGAGTAAAATGATCCCAGGCAGCAATGATAAAACTTTTCTCTAGAAGCATAGTTGTGTTTCTGTTGCATTAGCTTGTTCGCTTCATTTACAAGATTCTTTGAACTAACAGCAAACAGTACTAATATTAGCGTAGTTATTACATTACTAATCGACAGTATTTTTGTATCGTAGTTTGCGAAGACATCTGAGCATTAAAAAGTGACCCTGTTAATGATATCGTAGAGTTTTGTTGAAATATACTATAAGTTTTTTTATTTTGCATTTGCTGCTCTTCAAATATTTTAGCATTGAGCAAAGAGATTCAAACAGTAAAATGTATGTAAAATTACCACTAGAAACCCCCGCAAAGCAGTTTACCTAAGCCAGACTTAAATTTTTTTGTATTAGGTAGCTCCAAATTATTAGAGAGTAACCAAGCAATTGCTTCAACCAGCTAAACAAAAAAATTGCAAAAATGAGAGACTTTATTGCACTGCAAATAGCAGGGACATCTGCTAGAATAAAATATGTATCGATTAGGGCTCGTGCATTTTTTTCGATGTCTAATGCAACTGTTATGAATAAAGTTAATGGTCAGGTAAACTTCATACACGAGCTTTATTCATGTAGGAATAGTGCATGGAATAACAAATTTTCTTCTCGAGAATTTACGCTGCATTTCAATTACTTAATTTTTTTTGTTCTGGAAAAGTCATATATTCTTTTTCGCTGAAATATTCCAAAATGGCACTACAAACACCGTCAAATCCGTCACCATTTTCGGCGGAGTTGCAAACTTTTATAGTTACGAAATATGATCCACTTCTGTCAATTGTCCAAGAATTGAATGAACGATTGCAAGCATCTGAAAAGGGTGTGTTTAATTGAGAATTGTTTATATTTAAGTATTTATTGCATTCCTCAAACATCTGACAGCAGAATTCTATATCTACTTTAATATTTTCGTAATAGATCGATTTCGGCTCGAGCGTCGTGTGAAACGTCTAGAGCACCAAATAATATCGCTAAAAGGAGCAATCGAAGATGGGGAATCTCTGGGAGTAGAAATGTTAGAAGATGGGGAAGAATCCCTACAGCCGTCAGGTTAGAATGAACGAAGATTAAAGGAAGCGGGTGAAAGCCAAAACTACAAATAGTAAACTCACATACTCAATTCACTCTACGGTCCACAATCGCATAATTTTGACTTTACAAACTTTTAGCGCACAATTTAGAAGTACTTTGTCTACAGCTGTTACGGAACTTTTGGAAAACGAAGAAGCGTTAATAGCACCGTGGTTATTTTCCTGCCAGGTTAGAATACATTTTGATTATTTTGGCTTTAGTCTTACGTGCAGAAATGAGTAGTAAAGTTTGCGATTTTTGCAGCTAGGGACTCCAACATCTGGTTTGCAAGTCTTACTGGAATTTACCCCCCAGAATACAGAGGAGTTAGATGTACAGCATTGGAAGCGAGAGGTTCAAATCACACAATAGCGTCTGAAATACATTCCACTTTCATATAAAGGCATGCAAAATTATAGTTTTACTCCCTTTATGTTTCAAATATGCCTATAGGAGGATATGTGGATAAAATTTCTAGAAGAACAACCATTTGGTGAGACTCAGCATATGCGTATCTTTGCGCGTAAACCTGATAGTATCTTACAGTGCGTGAAATTGCAATATTATATGTAAGCTGTTTCGCTATTTTGTTTCATAGACGTGGAACCAGTAAAATCCGAGACTTTTCGCTTGTTTGATCTGCGGCGAGCTGGTCAGCTTGGAAAATTTCTTACTGTCTTTTCATCGATAGAATATGCATTTGCTGCTAGACGCTTTACATTAAATGCACATACAGCTCGGAAAACACTTTTGGGTCTTTGTAAACGAGAATTTTTGCTTATTCTACGAAATGTACCGGGGAAAGAAGCAGCACAGCGATGCCCAACCACCATCACTCTTGTTGGTAAGAAGTGATACTCAATTGCAAAAAATATTAGCCTTTAGAAAGTAACTCATTCAATAAAAATTTCAAAGCATTCATTCCTACTTTGTTCCAGCAATAATGGCTGCTGCAGTTTCAGAAGCATGGATGGTGAGTGTGGTTTAAAATTTGAACAGAGATAGAAAGCATTTTGAGTAGTCAATATTCAAATAACTGATTATTTGCATAAAGTGCGCATTATTACTTTTAGCGAGTGGAAAACGAAGCAGCGGAATCGCTCGGCCGTGTTGCCCTAGTGATGGAAGGTGGGGTTAAAGCCGGAGAAAACTTGTCAATTTTATGAACGAATTTCTAATGTTGCGCTGCATATCTGCAGGAAAAAATGTTGGAACACGCCTTCGTGCTGGAAAAAAACGTTTCCATATAGAACCCCTGAATTGAAATGACCTTGAAAATGCATCGCAGGAATGTTTAAGCTAAACTAGCATTTTGAGATGCAGGCTTGCAAATTATTCGAAAATGTAGTGAGAAGTTTTGTAGGGCAGAAAGCATTTTCTTTCGGTTTCAATTCCTTTTTAGTATACTTTATACTAAGTGCAAGAAGCAAGGTGAAACAATTATTTAACGAATATAAATTTCTATTCCAGAAACCTGAAAGAATAAGCAAAAGACATTCATTTGAACAAGCAAATCAGCTGCGCGACTGTTGACTCGATTCGCTAATCATCAGAAATATATGCTTACACCCCAGGACTGATCGTACGGGTCGTTGCCTTCAATGGTAGTACCAAAACCTATTCCCCCAAATGTTGTTTTCATCTCTGATATAGGGCTGCTTTGTTTTTTTTTGAAATGCAACCTACCGAGAACAACAGAAGCCTTATTGTGTGGAATGTATAGGTCCTGCGAGATAGTTAGCGATGTAGTATGAACTGTATGGCTTCCTTTGTCATATCTTTGCGCGTTACTATAGGAGATGCAAATTTCCCTTCACCAATATCGCCTGTTAAGCCTTTTTTTATAAATCTACCTGGTGTTCATTCAATATTTTATTACCACCACAAACATTAACAGCCGATTGTTCCGAATCTTGTGAGTGTCTACGTTAAAATTGTACAATAAGTGATGTAAAGACCAGATTAAGCAAATCAAATATACCTTTCCGTCCAAACGTGTACCATGGCACTATCGGATCCGATATCCATACGCATAAATGCTGCAAGCATCATCTGAAATGACGGCATGTTAGATACATCTTTAGGCTGATTTCACCTGTCTCTCCCACCTAAGAATTTATCGAGTGATGATTTGCCTATTAGCATCATTTCCAAAGCAAAATACCCATGCATCAATGAAATGAAAAGTTGCTTTAATTCTAATTTCCGAATGTGGTGGGAGATCGCTGAACTTTTTTGTGATTTCTCCCTAAAGGAAATTCATATTTATAGGCTGTTATAATATCACAAACTTGTCATACTGACATTGGCAAAAATCCCGTACCCTCCCAACATCATTATTCCAGCACATTCGGAAACAATCTTTTTCGAATTGTTGTTATCCCATCCAGTTGCTTCTTGTGAAATAAAATCTTCTCGATGGACGAGCCGAAATTGGGGCACTCCGTTTATATGAATATTTCCTAGCAATCCCAACGATCTATATATCACAGTTTTAGTAGCTAACTACAGTTCAATAACGTGATTGTATAAAATTTACTTCACTGATAATCTCTGTGCTAGAATATTGATGACATCATCAGAGTCAATGGTAAGAAGAGAGTCACCGTTGCGCGTGAGAAGAAATTGTTCGTTCGTGTCTATTTGCATTCCATATTTTGTTCCTTCTCTACCAAAGAAAATTCCAGAATTTCCGCCCGCGTCATTGGCAATCCTCAATATTCCTACGCTCATACCACCTTTGAGGGTGGGCAATTCTGCCGCAAATATTTGCGTCCATACAACGGCAACAAACCAACTTAGCACAATAGACTTTCTGCAGCATTCCATTTTGAATTACATATCATCATTTATAGCATCCAGTATGAGAAAGTTCGAAAAGGATACGATGAGAAAAGTGACTTGGATTTATTGAGCAGTGTATGTACTCTACATATGGTAACAGCAACAGGTAAGTTCGAGGGGCAACGTAACTATATCGAAAGAATTGCCCAGTACTATACATGACAATTCAATCTCACGTCCGATACAACTAGGAAATAAGGATTAAAACAAAGTAAGCCCTACAATACTATACATAAAAAAAATACCAATGCTACAAATCTTTTTAGAAGAAAAAGAATAGCAGAAAACAAAAAATCCCAATCGAATATTCTCGATACGGTGAAATGATCAAATAAAATTTTACGCTTTTATTCCATAATAAAGAACAACCATTATTTGCTTAAACATGAATTTTGTTTGAAGTAAATTACGTAAAACCAGTGATAGAGCGGACGAATAGAAGTATCAGTACGGAAATCTACTCCAACATAGTCGGAAATGATAACAGCATACAGTAAAGAAATACTTAGTTCTCTCAAAGAGATATGGTGCATAAACCTATTTCCAGTAGAAAACACTCATATAAACATTACCACTAATTAAATTACAACGCTAAAAATGTTAGATGTTTTAAAAGACTCACTTGCTGTGCTATAGTGAGAAATTCTATTCATATAGCCGAGTTTAGTACATTCCTCTATCCCATCTCACAATAACTTCAAAAAATTGCATAAAACAGATTTCTAACCGAAAAGAATGAGTCAAATTAAAGTTTATAAAATAAAATTTGCTAAAAATACACGAAAGAAATGCTGCTTTATTTCGGAAATAAACCGCTAGATCAGTTATTATACCAGTACATTAAAATAAAGCATTTGCTCTTCCTCTCAATCGAGAATGGGACCCAGTAGGAGTATCAGAATCGGCTAACACAGATTGATTCCAGTCAGATTGGAGCGAATGCCACCATTGTGTTTGGGGAGAATTTTGATTCGCTCTGAAAAAATATTACACAACGGCCAAGTGAACACAAATTCATCATCTGGATAACATCAGCATCCAGAATACATACCGTGAAAGAACTCGAAATGCTTCTTCGCTGATGACGCTGTCAGGTGGATCATAAGAATTAATGTCCTGCTCACGACTGTCTACAGAACTACCACATAACTGAAGTAACTTCCAATTGCGCTTAATTCGAATTGATATAACAGTGCGACCAATCTGAATACAACTAATTCACTTGTTATTATGTTGTCCCGTTGAATACTATCAAGTAAAATCTGTATTTACCTGTAATGCAAGGCCAGAATTGAAGTTTTCTAATTTAAACCCTCTCTTTATTTCAACAAGAGTTCCAAATTTACTGCATTGATCTTTCAACATAAATTGGTTTTTATGATATCGTATAGTGGCATGGAAACGAGAAACAGATATATCAGATAATCGAACATCGCTGCCATGACCTCGGCCAAAACGAGCACTTTTCTTATTTGCAAGGCAAATAATATGCATGCCATGACCATTTGTAACAGTGGGTTCTGTAATAACGATAATTGACACTTCAAATGCTTTCCAATTAAAAAATTAGCCATATAATCTGCTTACCAACAATGAGATAAGGAGCAGAAGGGCGGGGAATGCTCAAAAGTTCAATTTTCTTACTCGCAGCATTTACAAAAGTAGGATATGCTGTCTTACATAATTCGCAGTCAAGTGTTCGCCAAAAAAAAGATACAGTTGCATCTAGGTTTCCCTGTAGAAAACGAAAATAGACTATGAAACATCCTAAAACTCGAACACTATCGACATTCTGTTAACCATACTAATATACAGGAACTAACATTTTGAATATTCAAGCGACCCATCATCCAGGTTCTCAAGCATTTCAAATGTACAAATTCCATGGATCCTATAAACCAAAAAGAATTCATTACAATGCAACACATATTTTATGGTAATAAAACTATGGATCATACCTTTGCACTTGCATGGTGATACCATTGGATTTCCAAATTCCATATAATTACTTAAACAAATGCGACAGCATTGCGTTCCACAACCATCAACACAGCCACTGCAATAAAACAATTTCAGTCTCTTGGTGAAATTTTTATGTCTTACAGTCGTTTTAATTTACACAAACCTGTGATGTGACGATATTTTTTGAAGGTTAGCAACCTGTAAATCTGTAGAGGTGCATTTCTCAAGTTGTGGCTCTCCGTTAAATTTAGTTAAATGAGCCAAAGTACCGCTCCCCTCTATATTACTATCTTTAACAGAATATCCAACACTCAAATCTTCCTTCTCTGCATATTAGCATTCAATAAAGAAATATAATTTAAGCCATAATCATTTTATCGGTGCATGCAAATTGTCAACATCACCTGTTGAGGTCGGAAAAAATTCCGAAGTAGGAAACGGATTAGAGCCATTTTCAGCATCGGTTACCACCGGAATCTCACCGTCAGGAGCTACGGTTTCACAATCATCATTATCATTACAGAGATGAGGATCCTGAATTTGTTCCCATACACATCAATAATACATTTTTTTACGCAAAGTACACAAAAATAAATAAGTATGATGTGTAAAAATGCATAAAGTACCCAAGAAGCAAGCTGCGGCTCTTCAGCTGACGTTACAGCTTCTTTTACATGCAATTTATATCGGCCTAATTTCATGACATCCCCGTTAGTTATTCGAACACCATTTTCAGCGGAGCGAACCTACAGATCAGGGAATTAAAAAAGTACATGCGCATCAACATAGCTTTCGCATTGGCAGATGCAACATAATCATCGGCACTATTTTACTCACCACTAGCCATAATTTTTCATTTGTTCTTTTCAATTCGATAGTGTGCCTTCGATCATTTGCAAGAGCACTTCCCGAAAAGATGTAGAAAGCATCACCATCCGAACATAATTTCAGCAAGACTACAGCTTCAGATTGGCTTCCCAAGTAATTTACCGCATCATTTTCATGTAATATACTAACAGTAGAACCATCTCGGAGGATACAGTAAGAATCCCCTGTTCATAAAGAATGTTTCAATAAAGTCAGTTAATGCAAAAGCAATGTTCCCATAAGATAATAATGAACATTAACTAACTTCGACAATTGATTTTGAAGGATTTCCTATGTACGTTAGCGGCCTCATAATCAAATAAACCATGAGAATCGCTTTCCCACGTTGTGGCTTGCAAATAGATGCATCTACGCGATTTAAGGTTAACATGAGGAATTTTTCCAGCTAACTGTCCAAATATACCTCGACGCGATACTGTCGCCATGGCCCAAGAGTATACTATAATTGCATGATAAATTGACTGAAGAAAAAAAATTGCATGAGGGATGAATCTGCTTTGCACGGTTTTTAGTTATCAAAAAACGATTGGGATAAATGCAAATATTGAACCAAAATTTTTCAAGATTATAATAGCGCTCACTAAAAAATATTGAACAGTGACTTGTTCACAAAATGAGCAATATTTAGTATATTGCCGCACTCTTCCGGTTTTGAAATCTACACAAAATTTTTTAAAAGGTAATAAAAGGAAAGCGCTTATAACCAAGATTGGCAGCAGTTTCTTCTTTTACGTCCCTTTAGCAATCTTCGTTTAAGTTCCTTTAATTAACAACAAATTCATACTATTCATTCTGAGAAGTAACTTTAACACTTGAAAAGGGTAACGAGATTCAAGTTAATTGAGGCGCAGGAGGGTTCGAAAAAGTTACTATAAAACAGCAGCAGCACTAATGCCAATTAAAAAATAAGCAGGCCAATTTGAAATAAAGTAGGACGCAAGTGAACCTTACCTATAGAGCGCTAGGAGGGGAGACTCCGCCACTATTTCATCGAACACTTACCAAAAGAATAAATTATATCACTGCGACAAAAAGCTCAATTAGAGAGTACGCAAAATAATTTTCCAATATTCTAAATTGTTAAGGAAATAAGTGTGGAAAGTATCACCGCTAGAACTAAACGCATTGAACAAAATGCACATATAAACCCTGCACTTCAAGCTTTCAAACTGAGATAAGGAACAGGTCCCTTAGCAATGTTACCTGCAGCTAGAGATATCTCAGTGCTATCCGGGAAAAGCATAAGAATGCCCACCAAACGGAACAAATCAAAAAAGGAACAAAAAAACAACTAAAGTTTACCATAAACAAAAATGATATGAGGGGGGAGGGTGTGTTTACCTCGAGAAAAAGAGGTTTTACATTTGTCAACACACTATTCTTGCGTGCAAGAAATTTGCTCAGTCCGTATGTAGCCCCTCATTTCAAATTATGCGCAAGCTGTAGAATTAATTGCACTTCTGAGCTTTGAGTGCTCAACCACTATCAAACAGAAGGCCCCGCTAAATGCGAAATCGGCAAAGCATATCTATGTACCTGTCTCGCATTGGATGAGTAATTGCGGGTAGCATTTATGTACACACACGATATGGTCTAAATCGAAATGGACCGCATTAAACGGCGACTAGAATTTTGCTTTCTTACGCATCGCCGCATAGCCATGATATCCCTTAAAGACTGCACAACAAAATTATCCCATAGCAACAGATAAATAAAAAAAGCCTTTTAGCACTTCATTTGCTAACGTTCATTTGACGCTTATATTTTTTTTAATTTTCAAAAGCATTGTAAGCCTTTTCCCTAGTGTGAGAAACTGTCCTGTTGCAATAATTTGATCGGCCGCCTCACTTACGAGTAGATTTACTGCGGTATGTGATGTACTGCACTGCTATCAAAACCATCTTTCGAGAGAAAATATAGAAAGGGCGCCATTTCAGTTCTTTTTCAATTTGATCGGTTGATCTTTCAGTGCAGGCACTCGCATTCTTCGTATGAAACTCTGCAGAGTCGTGAGTGCTGCATCCACTGTCTACTATGAAAAAATAAAACGAAGAGATGCAAGTTCTTCCACGTAATCACTTTCTTTCAAATACTATTTATCGCGTAGTATTTGATATAACTCTCGGTAAGGCTTTGTTGTGGCATTATGTAATCGTACGTTGTCGATAAAGCAGCATAAACAAAATGTATGCAAAGCCTCTCTAGAGCAAGTATGGTCATAAAAAAGATGAAGTGGTAATATCAATTGGATGTAAAAAAAGAAGACTTTCTGAATGAATGTAATACAATCAAACAATGATCCGCTCGAACAGTTTTAATGAAGCAATTGCATGAAATGTCAAAAAGAGAGAGATAGTAAAGAAGAGAATAACGCAAATTATGTATCTGTCGTAACAGTAGGCTAATTTTATATACTTATTAAACATGTAGTTTACGAGAAGCATTTAAAAGAATCAGTGCTGTATTCCATTCTACTACATTCGAAATTCGCATGCTTACTTTGGGTGAAAACGAATTGAAACATAAAGAATCAAAGTGATGAAAATTGAATACAGGCAAGATGAAAAATACAATGAAGTCCGACATAATTGATAAAACTGGGAAAAACCTAAGAGGCCTCTTATAATCTCATGAAGAGTACAATGGAGATGTGATTTGTTTGCATTCAACCGTAAAGGCCATTTCCAAGAATATTATACTTATGGTGATGATCCAGTGAGCATATGTGAG